>JACXVL010000667.1:0-28170 GCA_014898675.1 Athelia sp. TMB
TATACCTGGTGGATTGGAGCGAGACTCCCGCATGGAGTCCTGGTAATTTGGATAGTATGTATCCGTACATTATTTTTCGTACTATTTGTGCTTTTTTCAGTTTATTGACTATCACTCATGATCATTCATGTCACCCTAATGCCAGTATCCGAGTGTGGTACTGTTTAGAGCCCATGGCCAATCAAGCTTCACCTAGGTTCATATTTTGCCACTATAAGGAGCATTTATATGCGGCATCCGCATGGTTGCGAGAAGAAAAAATAGATTAAATTCACTAGGAATGACCAAGACACCTCATTTTCCTTCCCAAATGCATCTTCCCTGCCTCAAAAAGAGTAACGCCAACCTTGGGCTCCAGATCCCACTTCTCGCACACATCTCTCGCGCTTGAACCTCCTGTGGTGATCTTGCGGCTGATACACTCTGGCGGAGATATGCAATCTAAAAAATCTTCAACAGAAACTCGTAAAGACCCGGGGCCTGTCGCAGGAAGGGGCTGAATTGAGGGCCGAAGGTTGGGTGGTTTTGGCCGAGAATTTAGAACTTCGATGACGAATCGCTTCTCGAGCATGTTTGACCCTTTTTGCGAAGGGAACTTCGTGTGATGATGCAGGAGAGCTTGCGAAACAGCTTCGCGAGATAAAGGGGTGCCTTTGGGAGAAGAGTGCATCGAAACGGCGCGATTCCAAAAGTTTGGCTCAATTGAGGTGCTTAATTTAGTCTGAGGTTGCTGAAGATCTTTCCCGGATCTGCAAAAACGGAATGGTCGAAAATGAAAGCTCTCAGTCAGTGGACATCCACGCAGAATGAGATCTGAAGAATGGAAACAAACGAACAGAGTATCGATATCGTTAGTATATGAGCTAGAGTCAATTAGAGTCGAGCCGCTTTGGTCTGCTTCAGTCGTCGCCGAAGTATGTTGTGTACTGTCCACATCTTCGAAGCCATTTCCGCATATTTCACGGCGAAAGTTAGCAAGTTGCTGGGCAGGGGCATCCGTAGACAGGTTGATCAGATGCAAGGAGGACTTGTTGGGACTTCCAGGGGGTGAGGTACTGAACATAGAACGGTCGTAATAGGAAGTAAAAGATACAGGTTGAGTGGCGGTAGAGAGACAGAGTTGTGCTGCGCCTGCGGAGGAAATATCGTGGATGGCTAGAGAGATCGGGGTAAGGAAGCGAGCCTTCTTGAATGGAAGCTTCTCTTGATCCCATTCTGAATCCGCAGAAATACGGGGGCGTTTCAATTGCCCGCTAAGAGAGCTACAGGCGGGGATTCCAAATATCGACGAGGATGAGATTTGATGGTTTATATGGGGACCAACACAACCTTCCTGTGAGCCATCTAATGATAGCTGCTCGCGGACTTCTTGAATCGATATATCAGATGCTGAATCGCTGACTTGGCAGCCGTTACAATCCGTATACGATGCGCTGTCGCGTTGACTCTCGGCTGAGACAGATGCAGGTTCGAACAAGTCTGAAGGATTTTTAGATGCCAAGTCGTAAGCCAAAGAGCAGATTTCCGGCATTGTTGAGAGGAGTGTCCAAGTGCAACAGACGAAACACCGCGTGAGCAATCGAGCAGAAGTACTCACCGTCCAATATGAATGGTCCGATTGGTATAGAAAATCTTTCTTGGATAGCATGTAGAATCCAATTGGCTTGAATTGGCTAATGTTATTTGCGGGTCAGTCTCGTTAATCCAATCGAAGTGCAGGGGGCCAGAAAGCATGGACCCGAAGCACATACCACAAGTGATCTCAAAATCAATCTAGGTAAACGCGTCTCAATAGTTAGCACATATAGCAGAGCCCACTAAAACCCACTTTTGAACCCAGGGGTCATCCATACTATCACAGAAAAAGTACGTCGCGTCGCGATTGTCGCGCTTGTCCTTCGTGAGGGTACCTCCGTGACACACTGCCCGATCAATTGACTCAGTATATGCGCAAGATATTCATTGTGGGATTGAATCTCACCCCATGCATCAAGAAGAGTGTCTGCGACAAGAGGGCTGAAGCACGCTGATCGAGAAATTAACGTCAAGAACGCCCAGCGCTGGAATCATTTGGCTAATCGCACCTTTTCCAGAGAATAGATGCATTCGGGCAGGAAAGGCTTTGGAGTATTCTCATTCACTTCGTCTTCGCTTAAAGAGGTAGATTCAGAGCCAGAGCTATCAAGTATTTAGATGTCGTGGTCTTGGTGCAGAGGGCAATGAGAGAGACGCGACTTGGGATTCGGATAATGCCGACTTAGCCAATCCGCGTCGTCAGTGTCACGTGTATGCATATGTCATTGCTCAAGCTCGTACTCATTCTCAAGCGCAGATATCAAGCCAAAATGTATACTCTCACAGTGCATCTCCGTAAGAGATTTGTTCCGACTCGATCCGATTCGATCTACCGATCCAAAACACTGGTACTTACGTTTCGACCGCAGACTGTAACGACAAGCCTGACTCGATTGAGCGCCTCAAGCAGAAGCTCATTGAAGCTGCACGCATCTATCGGAAATATCGCGAGACCGCGGACTGGCTCGTCATGCAAGATGTCCACGACTCGAGAGCTTTCACCATTGTTGAGAGATTTGAGACTGAAGACGTATGTATACTTGTTATCTGCAATTTCAACTTTGCAGCGCCCACTCGAGATGATGGAAAGGAAGCTGATAGTTTGAGACAGTCCCAAAAATACCATCTCGAAAACCCATACTGGAGAACTTTTGATCCATATGTTATTCCCCTTCTTGATCGCCCAATGGACCTCCGCCGACATGAGGAATTAGATACTACCCAGGACGTTGTCGTTCCCCAGTAAAAGTACACTTGAAGACAAAGCGATTCAGCAACACCATTTTATTTTGGTTTGCTCATTATTGCAGAATGATGATAGGCGCATATTCAGCACTAAACCTGTTGATATTCAGGCCAAGAACCCGGAACAATTATCGTGTTATGGCCAATGAGCGGTACAGTCCAAGCTCGGACGTTCGAAACTATGCACGTGTGTGCGATTAGATAAATCTTCAGCCAAGGGAACTCGAAGGCAGCGAGTATTACACGATGCATCCATCATCTTTTAAGCATCCGAGTCCGCTCTGATTGCGGACAGATTTAAGAAGCAGAAACCTCGGTAATTCATATGCGTAGCTCCTGGGCATCTCGTTGCGTTCGATCCCTGACCCTAGCACTCATAGTCCTAGCAATAAGCCGAGCATATATTCCATTTCGACGAAATCTGGGGTCGCCACGCCTCTACCCCCACAAGCCTCTCTTGCCCAGGGAATTTCGCACAGACTTCCTCCACGAATTTGACGTGTACGTAGAGTTTACCGATGGGCTGCGTAGTTGCCTTGCGCCTGACCACGAACCAATGCATTTCGGCCGACACCGATAGCATCGAAGTGAGCCGTGTGGAGGTATGCTCGCTAGGGATAATTGCGACTGTCCGCAGATGCGAAGGTACGCCGAGCGTTTGTGACCACTGAATACGTCAGGCTCATCGCCGATTTGATCACGCCCGCCCTCACGCTCGCGATCGTCACCGATGCGTGCCTCGGCTTGCTCATCGCCACTGCCTTGGTACCTCTCGTCCTCTGGGTGATCATCGACAATAGCACTCCCAACTTCGAGGCTGTAGCGCGACAGAACAGAGAAGATGTCGACAGTCGCCATTTCCGGATCCGAAGTAGTCAACGTGTCGGATACCAAGCTGGCGGAATTGATCCAAGAATAAAGGATACTCGGCTTTTTCTTCAGGGTCGTCTGACCATGTATCCAAGTGCATCTTCCAGAATATCGCTGTAGGCAGAGAGGGAAAAATGTTCAAAGGGAAGTCCGGCCAATGTCCTGCATCATACATGAGTTTGTCGAGCATTAGCTGTTGAAGATACCGGTCAAGCGACCCTCCTTTATGCAAGCGGTAGTTGCATCTGATTCTCGCCCATAATTTCGGTATACAGAAAGCAATGTCTCGCCAGTCCTTGCAAACTTGGCGGGGCTTGCTCAGCGAGGTCTGTGCTACCGTGATGTACCGCTTCAAATATGGCGGAAAGAATTTCAGTGGGTATTAGATAAATAGGCGTTCCATACATGATTTATCTTGATCTCGGAAGGTGCGGAGTACCAGCAGCAACCCAAGAGGTTGCAATTCGGATTGGGCACCAACGAGGGGTTCGGGTAAGAGAAAGATTGAAAATGAACCAAGTAACAGGAGCAACCTCTGGGGAGTATCAAGTGATCAGATTCCAGAGCTTCGTAATGAGCAACCGCTTGAATGTTGACTGCGCTTGCAGGATGCTGTAGGATGGTGGTGGTACTTAGTAGGCCCCGGGAAGCTCCCGATGAACCTTCTCCGCCCACGGATAGACACTGGCGAGCGCAATACAGCTCAGATTCATGTATGATTGCTGTGAAAAAGTAGCGCTTAGACTAGGGCTTCAATTTGGTACCTATGCTTTAATATTATCTGCCCTGGTCATGGACCTTTGAAGGCCACAAGATCGACTTTCCTGGAAATGGGCGTGAAAATCCTTATGGCCAAACAAGTGTAAACAAAGGCTTTGTGGCGCCACCTGTGATTATTATCCCTCAATTATACCTACAAAAGATGCAGCTGAGCTATATGGATAGTTTTTATGGATTAGATTTTCATGAATATGAGATGTGGTGAGACAAGAGGACGATTACTCGGCAAAATTATAAGGATTTTTTCAAATGTGGCGGGCGGAGAAGGTTCATCGGAAGCTTCCCGGGGCCTACTTACTTAGTGACGATCGGCACTTCGCGGACAATTGCATTCCCCTGACTATCACTTCCTGGCATATTCTTTCCTCCGCTCTGCTTGTCCTTCCAGCTGCTTTCGTGTTTATCCTTATCCTCACAGAATTCACTTCCATATTCCAGGACGTTCTGCGGAGAAAGCTTGAAGAGATCCTACTGACATGAGGGCTCGAACATAATCGTCATCCCCGAGGCCGAAACCTGTCACTCAGTAATTGCAGCGCTGACTACACACTCGCTCTCCAATGTCTAAACAACAGCATCGTCTTTACAAAGCTTTACAAAGATAATCATCCATGAAGCCATATAAATAGGAATGTTATCGAGGTCAGGCCATCCCCAACACCCGCAACGACTCGCACCCAACATCCCATTCCCAACAAACAAACTCTCGATCGTGATTCACCAGCTTATCCCGATGCCTTCTCAACTTTTTGAACCCCTCCAAGTTGGCGACGCTACCCTCAGCAATCGAGTGGTCATGGCCCCTCTGACGTGAGTACTTCCCTACGATGCATAGGAGACTTATTAATTGAACCACATCATCGAAAATGCAGTCGTTTCCGAGCTACAGAGACGCATGCACCCGGACCACACGCAGCAACATACTACTCTCAGCGGGCTACAGCACCCGGCACGCTGCTCATCACGGAAGCCACCCTCATCGGCGAGAAGGCCGGCGGCTACTTCGGCGTACCGGGTATTTACACCGACGAACAAATCGCAGGATGGAAGAAGGTACTTCATATCCTTTTACACTTATTCATTGTACCTAACTTCGATTCAGGTCGTTGATGCCGTACACGCCAACGGATCCTTCATCTACCTCCAACTATGGGCACTGGGCCGCACTGCCGACCCTGCTGAGATCGCGCGCGAAAACCCATCCAACGAATACACCGCGGCATCCGACATCGCATTGACAGGATATCCCACTGCTCGCGCCATGACCGTGGACGAAATCCGCGAATTCATTCAGCTTTATGCCGTCGCGGCGTCCAACGCGGTTCACAAAGCTGGATTCGACGGTGTAGAGATCCACGGCGCGAACGGATACCTTGTGGATCAATTCCTGCAGGATGTGTCAAACAACCGCACCGACAACTACGGTGGTTCGGTGGAGAACCGGTCTCGATTTGCGCTGGAGGTCATCAAAGCTGTCGTAGACGCCGTGGGCGAGAAGAAGACCGCACTGCGTCTGAGTCCGTGGAGCAAATTCCAAGGTCAGTGTCATCCTGAGCATCTAATCCAGCGTTTTCTAATGAGGCGATTATCTGCAGATATGGGAATGGCCCACCCAGAGCCACAGTTTACCCACCTCGTCAGCAGCATCCGCAGTCTCTACCCGGACTTTGCATACCTGCACGTCGTTGAGCCCCGCGTAGACGGCTGGGCCGACCGGGCCACTATCCCGGCCAGCCAGGCGAAGGAGCGCGATACCATCTACGCGCTCTGGTCACCCAAACCGTTAGTTAGCGCTGGTGGGCACGACCGTGCGACGGGCTTGGAAGCGGCGCAAAGAAGTGGGGTGCTTGTTGCATACGGACGGCTGTTTATCTCGAACGTGAGTTCATAACTTGAATTCAGCCACAGGATGATATCTCACACATGCCCATTTTCTAGCCGGATCTAGTGCGAAGACTGCAGGAGAATTTGCCGCTGACCAAGAGCGACAGGACAACTTACTACACCCCTCGCGATTGGACCACGACGGGATACACTGACTATCCATTTGCTGAGCAGGTAGTTTCAGCGGTGTTGTGAAATGTATAGCAGATTATGAAGATGCTTATAGATGGATATTATCTTACATTTAGTGTAATTTCGCATATTATACTGGTTGATAATTTGACCAAAATTTCTGAATATTTCCGTCCGCGTAATATCAACCACGTGCACGTTCATTTGAAAGTGGCCTGGTCTCGAGTGACATTTTGCGCAGCTGATCAAAGCAAATTGAACAAACGCAGGTACATAGTATCTCTACAGGTATATTCCACAACTAAGACTGCAGGAAAATCAGCATGCATTCAGGATAGCCGATGTCGAAAGCAATCGTACGCGTATCGAGTGAGCAAAAACAAAAAGAATGCGCAAGGAAATCTATGCAATGACACAACACAGCAGATTGATAGGAGTCGACGGTGAGCGTTGTGCTCCGGTCGATTTTGAGTAGTCCATGGTGCAGCAAGGAGAAGGGAACGAAAGGACCGTGGTGTGGCAACATTTTGAGTATGGACGGCGCATGCGATGTAAGGATATGATGAGATAAAAGAGATGAATGGACAGATGAGACAATGCGTGATGATGAGAAGCGATGCGCGAGATGCGGGAAGTGTACATTTATATTTTGACGGTGATGTTTTGTTGTGTGGCAGCGAAGCGGCGTGTGTGGTGCAGAGATCCAATACAGGGCGCGAGCCAGTTCAACCAAGGCCCCGCACCGCTCACCGGCCCGGCGGGTTGGTGTTCAGTGTCGGTATGCTCAGCAGCGGCGTGCCCCCGCCCCCGCTGCTAGCCGTGCCTGGCCGCGTTCCTCCACGCGTCGCTAGGGAACTCCCGCTCCTCGGGCGCCCCCACCCTGCGCCGCCCCCACCATACCCAAGCGGCGCTGAGTCGCTCCGCGCGCGGCTTACGCGTTTCGGCTCGCTCGCATCCCCGCCTCCGTTCATGCCTAGATTCATATTCAGACTCTCGGTGCTCTTGCTCGTGCGCTGCCGCTTCGCGCCGCCGCGGTCCTCGCCCTCGAACTCAGGCGGCGTAGTCGCGTGTGGTGGAATCTGCTGATAGCTATGCTGCCGGCTCAGGCTTGGCGCGACGTGCGCGAATTCGGCGGTGGTCGGGCTCGAGATCGGGCTGCCTGCGTGCGAGTGCAGACTCTGTAGACTCTGGCTCGTCGAGAGCCGTGGCCCCGGCGCGCCGGGCCCCATCCCTGCGGACGTCGGGCTCGTGATGTAGATGTTCGGGCTCTCGCCGCCCTCTAGAAGGTCGCTCGGGAACGGGGGCACGCTCCCGGGAAAGCCCTTCCCCACGACCTCCCACAGCCCGCGCACCACGCTCGTGAGCCGGTCCACTTTGCGCCGCTCCGCGACAAGCGCGTCCCACACGCGCCGGTTCTCCTCGCGCATGACCATCATCTCGCCGGGGAGCTCCATGCGCAGCTTGCCCATCGCGTCGGCGGAGGCGGCGGCATTCGGCCCTGTCTCCAGTGCCTTGCGCTTGATCTCGTCGAGCAGGTCTGGGCGCCCGCGGAGGAACTTGTGGTGGCTAAACTCCCAAGTCTGTGCGTCGGTGGATGTGCGCTGCGAGCGTGGTGTGCGATTGATCTTGTGGAAGCCGTACATATTCAGTTGGCGCACAAAAGAAGAGAACTGGGGGGTGGCGTCAGTATTACGTGTTTGCGTATAAGCTGCAAGGGTAGGCGGGGACGTACGTTGTTGTGCTTGAAGTGGGAGCCGAGTATGCTGCGGCTAAATTCGCCGACGTTACTCACCACGAAGCTCGTCCCCAGCTCTGTCCACGAGATGAAGCGCGAGCTCGAAGGATCACTGATCATCCTGCACCCCCAAAATGAATCAGCACCAGCTCCCATCCCCCCGCACGCGAAAGGACTTACTGGTACAACTTCGCAACAAAGTTGTTTGTGCCCGGCGCCTTCCCGCCGAGGATACCCATCCCACTCAGCTCCCCGCCTGGCATCGCCTCGGCAGAGAGCGGCTTCAGCTGGTCCTCTCGCTCGCCCTCAATGTCCTCCCCGTCGCCATCGCCATCATCGTCACCCATTGAGCTGCCCCCGCCCTCGACGGGCGAGATACCCCCATTCTCGATCGGACTCCCATTTGCGGTGTTTGATGGGTGCGGATCTAAGTATGACGCAGAGGAGGAGGAGACGTCCATGGCAGTATCGGCACCGTCATACGGCCGGAACGAGTTGGGCGTGTACATATTAACTGCGAGCCCGCCCTCAGGTGGGTTCCCGGTGGGCGGCGGGTGTGATGAGAAGCTGCGCTTCCGTGGGACTGTCTTTTCGGCCTCGCCACTCGAGCTGCTGCGGCTGCTCCACGCGGGGTCGAATTGGAATTGCTGGTGCTGCCCGTGGAATGAGTGGTGCGGGCCCGGCGATATAGGTGTAACGGGCGAGATGGTGCTGCTCACGGTGCTGCTGCTGTGGCTGTGACTCAGCCCGGGATGGTGCCCGGCGCCCTGCTGGTGTGGATGGGACAGAGTGAGCGGCTGGTGCGTGTGCAGCGGGGAGGGATTGATGGGCGAGACGTTGGTCGGGCTCGCGACAGAAAGTCCTGCCAGGTTCATGGAGAGCGAGAGCGACTGGGTCGGGGCGCGGTCAGGCTGGCCCTGGGTGTTGTAGTACGAATACTGGGACTGGGATTGTGGATTTTGGGACTGCTCAAGCGGTGTGGGCGGGGATACGGGCGATGGGTATGCAGAGGGATGCGTGTGTATGAGGTGGGGCGGCCACTGCTGCTGTTGTTGTTGCTGCTGCTGCTGTTGGTGCTGGCGCTGATGTTGCTGGTAATCAAAGTCCATTGCAGGTGCGAGGACCGATGGTGCGTAGGTGTTCGGCTAAGCTTGGTTGGCCGTTCAGAGATGCGATAAGCAAAATGGGGGTATGTGCGCGATGGGGGGTGGGGGCATGAACGAGTGGATAGGAAACGAGCAGCGGGGTTTACAAGGAAAAATGCAGAGAGGTGGTCGTTGGATGTTGGGAGGAACCACGTCGCAGCGTCAGGCCGTAATGACCTTAATACTAGCAGCCCTTATTTGCAACAAAGCGCCCCCAGAAATTTTTGCTTCCGCGGCGGGTGCTATAATGCAATATATATGCAATATAGCGATGATATGAAGAGATTGAGACACTATACAGCGACTCGGAGGCACGAGGAGGGCAGCAGGACGGGGCAGCAGGACAAGGCAAGGTGTGCTAAGTTCCCCGTCGCGGCACGTCTTTTTGCTGTCCCCCGCCACCCGCGCCCATAAGCCTTCATTTCCGTCAGTAAAGCCACCCTTCCTCCCTATTACGACTGATCCAGATGCCTAATGCACCTATACTCCTAATTCCATTCAGCCCGCCTCATCCATCACGCCGCCTCACGCCGCCCTACCCTGCCGCGGTGATCTACACGCGACTCTGTAACACCATCCAACTTCAGCCAACTTCCTGGTCAAAATCGCCTATGAATCACTCCAGATTAAGTCACCGGCGTGCGGTGCACAAGTTGATGCTGTCAACCAATGACTGCCGCCTTCTACAGGTCCCTGCGGCGCGCGTAGATCGCCTGCCGCACAGGGTGATTCAAAATACCGACGCTTTACCGCGGGGACACAGCAACCACCTTCATCTCAACCGCCCCAGTCGAAGCTGGCTCAACACTACATACTGATATGATCTGTGATTGATGAGTCTGTGACGCGCCCCCAGCCCATTTCACTTGTGCGCGTGGTCGCGTCGTGGCGGGTGGGCCGACGGCTCCGTCGCAACGTCCCTTCCCTCGGCGCCACCGCTTTTTTTTTCTCTTTCAAATTTCACGCGCTCGAGAACAACTTGTCACCAGCTGTCACCCTGTTACCGACGTCGATTTGTTGCAAAACCAACCTTCGAAGGATCCGAATCGGCTTAGTTCCGGACAGAAGACAAGAATTCGTGGAATGGCTGGTGGCAACTTGAACTCCCACAAGCAACGCCGCCAGAATGCAGGCGACTAATTGACCACCGTGGTTCGAGCACACGCGCAACTAACCTCA
This sequence comes from Athelia sp. TMB, assembly GCA_014898675.1. Lineage (NCBI taxonomy): Eukaryota > Fungi > Basidiomycota > Agaricomycetes > Atheliales > Atheliaceae > Athelia > Athelia sp. TMB. The sequence continues at coordinate 10,546 of JACXVL010000667.1, forward strand.
CACACCATATGTGCACCTCTCCTTGGCCAGTGATCTCATCGACTTAGATTACAGAGCCGCTCGCGAACGCGCATGTGTTTTAGTCCCCGCGCCGCGCGATTGCCCTGAACAGCATCATGGCTCGCAGTGGACTCTCGTTAGGCTTTTCGAGCAGCTATTTCTCGTTTATGGCCCTGGTCCACGGCACGAGCTAGAAGAGCTATTCGCCTCTGCACGCAAGCGGTCCGCATTTTTCTCGGGGTGCGTATACCCACTGAGGATCAATTCGGCGCGAACTGACGAGTTACTTCACCGCCAATTTTCCGCGCGTTTCAGACGTCCCACTCCACGAATCTGCTGTGAAGGTGCCCATCAGCTCCAGATCGCACACGACCAGGAACTCGTTTGGTGGGCGATTGGCTTTGATGTCGAGGCCATCACGGGGGCTCAATGCGTCCACACGGAACTCGCACATGGGCTCGCAGCCCCCTACCCTGGGCAATCACGACCCGCCTGTCTTGCAGCGTATAACCACCCGGACTCGTCAACCAGTGCAGATCCGGAAAACAGCGCTGTCAAATCAGGGAAGCTGTACGCTATAGCTTATCACGACGCGCATGCTCCCGACATCGAGCCCTCGCGGCCCAGCTCTGGACTCATCTAGCAGGCTTCGAGATCGCAAAACCGTGGTGGCACCTCGATCGCAAGCTCCGCCGACTCATTGCGCCCACATGCGGACAGGGCGCACATGCGGATAGCCTGACGATCCACACGCGTTCGCGCCCTAATTGACTGTGTTTTTAGTCCACGCCTATTTCCCGAGTCAGAGTGGCCTGTGCGCTAGATGCCCGCGTGTGCCCAGGTTTGCGCTGACATGCTCTGGCCCTGACTTGTGGCGTACAGGAAAAATTATGTCCTCCCAATTCGGCTGACGGGCGGACCCCAACGTTGCGGGACTGAAACTCCCGCGAAAAACAAGAGCCCGATTTGGAGGGACATTTTGAACATGCCTATATCAGTGTGTTCAAGAACCAAATATCAGTGCTAGTGGCTGTGCTCTACAACTCGAATATGGTCCGTGCGAGCGACGATATGCTGGAAACGTACGGCAGTCAAAAAAACCAGTTTCATGGCATCCGGATTCACGCTTGCAATTGGCATCGAAGAGGACCTGGTCCGGGGCCACCCATCCCCACCCACCCTGATGGCTCGATTGTCTCACACGCATGGGTGGCGTCCTGGCTTCCACGTTCGTAATACCCCGTCGCTGGCACCATGACTTCGAAATCATTTCGTAAAATCCAGCCCACGAGCGTGAGGAGGATGTAGATCATATATAGATCAATGTTGCATCGGTGTGGCTCTGGAAAGCTCCGAAGCTGGTGGCACGATCATCGCCCACGCGTAGATGGCATTCAAATTAGCTTCAACGCGCGTTCACAATATTCCTTCGCCCTTACTTTCTGCCATCACTCAGAAATACACCGCAGCACCTGCCTCAGCAGTATGGGGATCGCGATCGATTTCGAAGCAGCACACCCGGCAGACCTGACGCGTAGATGGCTCCGGGATTGGTCATATCAAGCATCCAAATCGGTTGTGTGTACTCATCTTCCGCACCGATCGACGTTTTTGTCAAGACACAACCGCTTGGCTGCCCGCCGACCGGCCGATGTTGAATCACCTGGCTGGGCAGATGTATTCAGACTTCAGAATTGATTACTCATGTCAGCCAGCTGCCGCACCCTCTTTTTGACGTGACCACACCCGCTCTGCAATCATCCACATCTTAGCTGTTCCGTGTCTTATTCATGTTCCGCGACCTTTGGGACTCCTTCACCGGTTGCGGGCCCCCAAATATTGCTTGTCAATCGCGATCTCTTTTGTGTCTTGACCTGGCCAAGTATACTTTTCTCAATCGCGTCTTCGTTCTGGCAGCCCTGAACCAGCTTCTCGATTTTCGGTGTGTGGCATCTCGCTACCGGGGCTTACCCAAGGCCCCACAGGAATTGTCGGACTTTAGGTAGCATTATAATAGTTCTCGAATCTGGACTAACGGGCGCCGCCCGCCCGCAATGGTCGGCGAGATCCAATGTTCCCAGCTGGCTAAACTGCCGATTTTTTCGCCTATCGATAGAAGCCTGTGAGACAACGACTATAACTGTGGACGTGTTCGGCAAGGATAGGATTATCATCGCCAAATCGGCGCACAAAACAGCGACCCTGCAAGTCTATACCCTACCAACTAACTATTCAATCTGACCGTGGTTACACATGCGCTTTCGATACGCGGCCGGATGGTGTTGCTTTCGGTCTTTTCAGTGCGTGCCACGCCTTTAGCCAGCAGAACTCTGTGTTCAATAATTCTTTTCGATTGATTGACACCCTCCAGCGAGATCCTTTTTGAGCTGCTCTTGTATTTCTATTTGCCACAGTACATACTTCCTGTCATGGCATGTTCGATCTGTCTCCTGACCCTAACTCGCCCCTCTCTCCAATACAAGGCTCAAACTCGCCACTTGGCGTATCGAGGCACTGGCACCTGCGGCACCTGCCACATCATGCACGTGGAATTTGACTATCAAGGTTGCTCAGCGCTCAGGGTCGGTGTCATTTGGCGCTCTCGCCCGCCCAGGGAGGCAGAGGGAGGCTCACCTCAACCTGTAAACCGCGTATCCATACCTGTCCATACCCACGATTGGGTTCTAGACCACCAATCATGCGCAGTGTACCCAAATTGGACGCGATGCGCATCCTGCTAATGCCCTGCGCGGTGCCCCATAGCTTCGCCGCTATTCATACAGTGAACTTCGGCCACCTGCTAGCGGAAGTCTTCTCTGTCCTTGCATATGGCAGCAACCTGGAGCGCAGCACGCGTACATAATATGACATGTGCTCCAATGTCACATTTTATGACGCGGATATTGTGCAGCCGCCCTCCTCTCGTGGGGTTAAGCATGCACACGCATCTGGCTTCAGGTGGCAGTTCTTTCGCATGGAAGAAACTATTTCCTTCATCTTTGGTATGTATTTGTTGAATTCGACATTTTTGGCTGCTAGACATAGGACAATGACGCAAATGTCGTGCCAAACCTTAACCGAGGCTGGGGTGTTTGTATAGAAGAGACAGCACATTTGCCTGAACAGTCGTATAATTATACTGGGCTCAAGGGCGTGGAGAGACCCGACTCAAGAGAGTGGTCTGATAAATTGCACATGAGCCTAACTATGAGTTGAGCAAAGTTCTTCTTTTATTTGACGTTCGAATTTGTCAACCAATATAAGATACGGAATTACTACAAACATAAGATAATATCCATCTATAAGCATCTTCATCATCTTCTATACATTTCACAGCACCGCTGAAACTACCTGCTCAGCAAATGGATAGTCAGTGTATCCCGTCGTGGTCCAATCGCGAGGGGTGTAGTAAGTAGTCCTGTCGCTCTTGGTCAGCGGCAAATTCTCCTGCAGTCTTCGCACTAGATCCGGCTAGAAAATGGGTACGTATTAGATATCATCCTGTGGCTGAATTCAAGTTATGAACTCACGTTCGAGATAAACAGCCGTCCGTATGCAACAAGCACCCCACTTCTTTGCGCCGCTTCCAAGCCCGTCGCACGGTCGTGCCCACCAGCGCTAACTAACGGTTTGGGTGACCAGAGCGCGTAGATGGTATCGCGCTCCTTCGCCTGGCTGACCGGGATAGTGGCCCGGTCGGCCCAGCCGTCTACGCGGGGCTCAACGACGTGCAAGTAGGCAAAGTCTGGGTAGAGACTGCGGATGCTGCTGACAAGGTGAGCGAACTGAGGCTCTGGGTGAGCCATTCCCATATCTGCATATAATCGCCTCATTAGAAATCGCTGGATTAGATGCTCAGGATGACACTGACCTTGAAATTTGCTCCACGGACTCAGACGCAGTGCGGTCTTCTTCTCGCCCACGGTGTCTACGACAGCTTTGATGACCTCCAGCGCAAATCGAGACCGGTTCTCCACAGAGCCCCCGTAGCTGTCGGTGCGGTTGTTTGACACATCCTGCAGGAATTGGTCCACAAGGTATCCGTTTGCGCCGTGGATCTCTACACCGTCGAATCCAGCTTTGTGAACCGCGTTGGACGCCGCGACGGCATAAAGCTGAATGAATTCGCGGATTTCGTCCACGGTCATGGCACGAGGAGTGGGATATCCTGTCAATGCAATGTCGGATGCCGCGGTGTATTCATTGGATGGGTTTTCGCGCGCGATTTCGGCGGGGTCGGCAGTGCGGCCCAGCGCCCATAGTTGGAGGTAGATGAAGGATCCGTTGGCGTGTACGGCATCAACGACCTGAATCGAAGTTGAGTACAATGAATAAGTGGCAAAGCATAAGACGTACCTTCTTCCATCCTGCGATTTGCTCGTCAGTGTAAATACCCGGGACGCCGAAGTACCCGCCGGCCTTCTCGCCGATGAGGGTGGCCTCTGTGATGAGCAGCGTGCCCGGTGCCGTAGCCCGCTGAGAGTAGTATGTTGCTGCGTGTGGTCCGGGTGCATGCGTCTCTGTAGCTCGGAAACGACTGCATTTTCGATGATGTGGTTCAATTAATAAGTCTCCTATGCATCGTAGGGAAGTACTCACGTCAGAGGGGCCATGACCACTCGATTGCTGAGGGTAGCGTCGCCAACTTGGAGGGGTTCAAAAAGTTGAGAAGGCATCGGGATAAGCTGGTGAATCACGATCGAGAGTTTGTTTGTTGGGAATGGGATGTTGGGTGCGAGTCGTTGCGGGTGTTGGCGATGGCCTGACCTCGATAACATTCCTATTTATACGGCTTCATGGATGGTTATCTTTGTAAAGCTTTGTAAAGACGATGCTGTTGTTTAGACATTGGAGAGCGTGTGTAGTCAGCGCTGCAATTACTGAGTGACAGGCTTCGGCCTCGGGGATGACGAATATGTTCGAGCCCTCATGTCAGTTAGATCTCTTCAAGCTTTCTCCGCAGAAGCTCCTGGAATATGGAAGTGGATTTGGTGAGGATAAGGATAAACACGAAAGCAGCTTGAAGGAAAGATAGAGTCGGGTTCCTGTTGCATGAGTGAGGATTGCAATTGCCTGCGAAACGCCGATCATAACTGGTAGGTACACAACAACGACCATCTTGCACACACAATTGATATTCAAGCTGCTTGCCCATTGCAAAACCTTGAAATCTGAAAACCTGAAACCCTCCTGAGGTTGCTTCCGATTCTTAGACCATCTGTGATCTTTCTTTGACCCAAATCCCTCGGTTTATATAGGTTTGAGTCCCCGACACCTAATTGTGATATAACAGAACGACCACTTGGGTTACTGCTGCCTTCACACCTTCAGATATCAAGATGGTTGATGTATCCCATCCAACGCCCATTGCAAAGATGCCTGTCGAAATGCTTTCTGCAATATTTGAAGCAGTACATGATGATAGCACAGAACTTGTCGAGCGGACACTATCAAGTGTATGCAAAGACTGGCAAGACATTGCTTCGCGTACACCAAAATTATGGACGAGGATCAAATGTAATTACCGCTGGCATAACGGGGGCTTGCTTGGCCAGTATCTACAACGGTCGAACAGATTGCCGATAGACCTCAGCGTCAGCCTTGATGGGACCCCCCCAATCAACTACATGAAATCTGTTCTTGCCTTGGCATCCCATGCATGGCGACTTCGACGGTTTCGAATCCAAGCACTTCAGGGCGACTCTCAGATGTTGCTTACATGTTTGCTGCAGGAGCTACATCACATCACTGCCCCGTTCCTCTCCTCCATCGACATATCTCTTTCCAGCACTCCCGAACCTGACTTTTTCGGCCTATACGAGATTTTTTCTGGTGGCACTCCGGTGCTTGACGAAATCTGTTTCGAGAACATGTCGTTCAGGCATTGCCGACCGCGCTTGGCTTCCGTGAAAGCATTGCACTTCCGCCAGGACAAAGTTCCGGATACAATAGTATCCTCCGACGATTGGTTGGCAGAACTAACATCTGCGACTTCTCTTGTACATCTTCAGCTCGATGCGAGTATGGCTGTTACCGACGATTGGTTGGGTTCCCATGGAGGTCGGGTGAAAATTCGGTGCCTGCAGTCGTTATGCATCGATGTGAATATCGGGGTTGATGCCCAGAACTCGACCATATATCCTCAGCATTTCATCGACCGCATATTTACTCCTCAGCTAGAAATGCTGATGCTCAAAGACCACATGTATGATCTGGGTGATTGGCCAGACTTTCCTCCGGACATTTTCCCCTCTCTTCATACAGTGATATTCTGGAAAATGTACTTGCCAGGATGGCCAAGCGATCCTGAAGAATCCAACTTGTGTCGATTACTCTTGGGTCACTTTCGCCAGCTCGGTATCGAACATGCTGTATATCATGGTTTCGGGGATGATGATTGCCAGCGTCTTTTCTCTGCCCTATCACTTCATAATCGCGAAGACGACAGTGTCGATGATGAACCAAAAGACCACAGAGATGAGGACCGCGGCGGCGAGGAAACGGAAGAACAAAAAATTATCAGTTTCCAGGGTCAAAGTGTAAGTCAACAGTTCAGCGATGGATATGGCGCACTCAGTGGTCCCAAGCACTCAGCGTATCTCCCGCAGCTGCGGACAATCGCAGTCATGCCTGGCGCGCGGTCCTCCACATGGCTCACTTCGATGCCATTTATATTGGACAAAATGCGTCGCTTCTTAATCAGACGCAAGGCAACTACGCAGCCCATCGAAAAACTATATGTTCCCGCCAATTTTTTGGCAGAGGTTTGTGCAGAATTCCCTGCTGAAGAGGGGCTCGTAGGGGTGGAGGCATGGCGACCCAAGCTTCTGTCCAATTGGGAGATGTGGTCATCTTATTGCTGGGACGGTGAATACTAGACTGAGTTGTTGGCATGTCCAAGAGCTGGTAGGGAAATGAATGCAAATGTCAACTAATTTAATATGCGGGATTACTACAAACATAAGATAATATCCATCTATAAGCATCTTCATCATCTTCTATACATTTCACAACACCGCTGAAACTACCTGCTCAGCAAATGGATAGTCAGTGTATCCCGTCGTGGTCCAATCGCGAGGGGTGTAGTAAGTTGTCCTGTCGCTCTTGGTCAGCGGCAGATTCTCCTGCAGTCTTCGCACTAGATCCGGCTAGAAAATGGGTATGTATTAGATATCATCCTGTGGCTGAATTCAAGTTATGAACTCACGTTCGAGATGAACAGCCGTCCGTATGCAACAAGCACCCCACTTCTTTGCGCCGCTTCCAAGCCCGTCGCACGGTCGTGCCCACCAGCGCTAACTAACGGTTTGGGTGACCAGAGCGCGTAGATGGTATCACGCTCCTTCGCCTGGCTGGCCGGGATAGAGGCCCGGTCGGCCCAGCCGTCTACGCGGGGCTCAACGACGTGCAGGTATGCAAAGTCCGGGTAGAGACTGCGGATGCTGCTGACGAGGTGGATAAACTGTGGCTCTGGATGAGCCATTCCCATATCTGCATATAATCGCCTCATTAGAAATCGCTGGATTAGATGCTCAGGATGACACTGACCTTGGAATTTGCTCCACGGACTCAGACGCAGTGCGGTCTTCTTCTCGCCCACGGTGTCTACGACAGCTTTGATGACCTCCAACGCAAATCGAGACCGGTTCTCCACAGAGCCCCCGTAGCTGTCGGTGCGGTTGTTTGACACATCCTGCAGGAATTGGTCCACAAGGTATCCGTTCGCGCCGTGGATCTCGACGCCGTCGAATCCAGCTTTGTGAACCGCGTTGGATGCCGCGACGGCATAAAGCTGAATGAATTCGCGGATTTCGTCCACGGTCATGGCGCGAGGAGTGGGATATCCTGTCAATGCAATGTCGGATGCCGCGGTGTATTCATTGGATGGGTTTTCCCGCGTGATCTCGGCGGGGTCGGCGGTGCGGCCCAGCGCCCACAGTTGGAGGTAGATGAAGGATCCGTTGGCGTGCACGGCATCGACAACCTGGGTGGACGGTGAGGCTATGATGGATTTGTATAGATGCGAACACACCTTCTTCCATCCCGTGATTTGCTCGTCAGTGTAGATACCCGGTACGCCGAAGTATCCTCCAGCCTTCTCGCCGATGAGGGTGGCCTCTGTGACGAGCAGCGTACCCGGAGCTGAAGATCGTTGAGAGTAGTATGTCGCTGCGTGCGGCCCGGGAGCGTGGATCTCTGTAGCTCGGAACCGGCTGTATATAACCATTTAGAAGGCGCTGCGCTGTATTGCGTTGCGATACTCACGTCAAAGGCGCCATGACCACTCGGTTGCTAAGGGTGATATCACCAACTTGAAGAGGCTCAAACAGTTGAGATGATGCAGAAGGCATTGTACTGAGGTGATAGAGATGTCAAGGGTTAGGGAGGAGATCTTGTCGAGTTCGAGTTGTTGCGGGTGTTGGTGATGGCTTGACTCAATGAACAGAGCCATATATACGACTTCATGGATAATGATCTTTGTAAAGCTTTGTAAACAGGAACTTGCTGGATGGAGAACGATGACAGCGTATGCAGCCAGTTGCTGATTGACCGCCGTACCTCGGCCTCGGGGATGACCAAGATATTTGAGCGCGACGAGCTTTCTCAGGAATCTCCGCAAACGGTCCCGCAGCTAGCCTGGGATGAGGCACTAGATTTGGCGAGATTGTAACCTGGTGTAAGGTAGACGCGAGGCAGTCAAAGCGGCTTGCAATTGTAGATGAAGAAAGAGCCTTGGCCCGGGAGGCGGACGCCGACTTACTCAGCCGGGCCCGCGGCCACATTCGGTCCGCAGAGCCGCCTGTGCTGAATATATGCAATCCTCAACAGCAAAAGATCGTGATATGGAGCATGCAATTTCCTACGCATAGGAGCATCTGATCAACAGCTGGTGAGCTACAGCCAAGGAACTACGTGTACCATAAACCGAAAGTACCAATCAGATGAGTAGACAAAACAAAATGAGGCCCAGAAATAATGAAGATTTGATAGGTAGCAGGATGTACCGTACCATAAAGTAAAAGAATAGACTTGGCAGCAGGTATAGACGAGGTGAGGCTCGTTAACCGGTGGGGTTTGAAACCATAAGACAGAAAGGGGGCCGCAGAAAGTGGTCCGATAAGAGGAAAATGTTGCCTAGAAGGTTAAGACGCTTCAAGAAACCGGCCTCGAAGCCGCTACGCATAGGCGCAACCCACACGACCAGGTGTTTTGAATATAAATAAGAGATGAGAGAGGAAGAAATCCACCGCACTAAGGAGATACAAGAAGGATTAACGCGGGCGAAGTGATACAGCAAGTGTCCCGTCATACCGGACTATGACGAATTTTACGAAGGGCAAGGGGCTTAGAAGCCGCCATAGGCATCAGCTTCATCATACACAGTGTGGGTCGACAAAGGGCGTGGGCCCTGCCCTCCAGTTGGACGCGCGACAGCTGCTGGCGCCTCAGGCGCCGAGAATCCGTTGTTCAATGGGCTGGGGGTGGGGTGCTGGCTAGGCGTCTGCGGGAAGTCGTAGCTAGAAGGGCTGAAGGCGCCTTCGACGGGCATGTTGATTTCCGGGAGTGTCGGGGGCTGTGAGACGATCCGGTCGCGAGAGGAGCTGCCACTGGCGTTGGGGTTCATGGAGTATACCGGGGACGGGGGCACTATATGCTCGTCCTGGCCAAAGGGATTAGGCAGCGCGTCAATTGATTGACCACGGGGGTCGAACGGGTCAGCCCCATCTCCATGATCGAAATTGTCTTTTGTTCCGCTGGAGGGTTCTTCATCCTCGTTGACGGCGTTGAGACCGACGGGGTTCTCCAAGTTGCCGAGTTGCATGGAGATTTCAGCATACTGCTGGGCCTGGAACGGCGTGACGCTGCTCCTGTCCATATCGGCATAGTGGGCGGTAGGTGGGCCTCCAAGCGAGTTCTGCCTGTTTAAATCCGGGTAACCAGCGTTGGAAGGCTGCCTTGCGAGATCCGCATAGCCAGCGTTGACAGGCTGGCCATATTGATCATATTGAGCGGCGGCACTCGATGGCTGCCTGCTGAGCTGCGCAGGATCATTGTAAGCGTTGTACGCGCCACCGTGAACAGGAGGTGGCGATGTGGGCGATACGATTTGACCGGGGCTGAACGATGGCTGACGCGTGAGACCACCAGGAGCCTGGGCTTGAGGGTAGCCCTGGGGGTAGTCATCATAGCCGCCTCCATATCCACCCATACCAGGCCCACCCCTGTTGTTGTATTGCTGGAGGCTGGGCATGGGTGGCGGCGCGTCAAAGGTGTTTGGGCCATTCGCCATGTGACGCTCAATCATGGTGGGGGGACGAGCGCCTCCTCTATTGCCGACGCCGAAAGCTGCGTCATCGTCGATTAAAATCGCTGACTGGCGCCTGAGAGCGGCGTCGTCGAAGTCATCGTCATCTGACTTGCGATATCGGCGCTACGTATGGTGTGAATTTAGGGGTGATTAGACGAGACAAAAGGGAATGCCCTACCATAATGAACATGACAACGAAGATCAAGCCGGCCACACCAACCAATCCACCTGCGATGGCTCCTACAACAACGGAGGTACTAGTACCACCACTAGGCGCGCTGGTCTGGGTAGCACTGGCGCTAGCAGACGTTGCTGAACCTATGGTAGGGGTAACTGAAGGCATGACAAGAGTAGTCCCCCCCACCGCAGGCACCTAAGTAGTATATATGAATTATAGATTGCAGAAATCGGAATTAAGACATACAGTTGAAACACCCTGGACAGGCACTGTAGAAGAAGCAGGTGCCACGGATGTGTTTGGAGAAATTGGGGTAGTAGATGTCGATGGCGTCGTAATCAAGGTCGATGTCGAGGATGAACTGACACTGCTTGAGCTTGAGAGGCTGCTAGTGCTGCTGGTGGTGGAGGTGGTGGTGGGGGTGTTCGGCACAACAGACGTAGTCTGCGACGTCGTAGCAGTTGTCGCAGGGGTTATGCTATGAGTTGGTGGTGCTATAGCAGGCATGGGACGTTAGCAATTGTACATCAGAGGATCAATGAGAAGAAGGCTAAGAGCCATGCAAACTAGAAGGTCCCAGCGGTGTGCGTGAGGTACAGCATAGTCATGGAAAATCGAATTTTCTATCGTAAAAAAGCTGAATACTCACCGATACGAGTGGAGGTCGTTGGCGCTGCTACTACGGGCGGAGATGTCGTTGGTGAAGAGCAAACTCCAAGGGGGCAAGCAGCGGATGTTGACGGGTCCCCTCCATTGCCATAGGATGCGGTAGGACTGAATCGCGGCATCATAGCACGTTCAAAGATGTCTCTTTCTTGAGGGTTTTCATACGCGTGTGGTTGAGCAATCCTAGCATGCCGAGCGCGCCTGTTGAGTTCTTGGTGGGACATATTTGCCTGGATGGAGTTGTTTTGTCGTTACAAAGAGTGTGGTTGAGAAAGAATGTGAGCCTCTGGGTACGAGGGAGAAACGGAGACTTGAAGTCTGGTCTAGGGCGAGGGTCGAGGAACGGGAAAGGGAAGGCGGGAAAACGATGAGTTGGGCCCGTGACAAGGACTAAGTGTGACAGAGCGTGACACTATTAATACATCAGTTGTGCGGGCGCACATGCTGGTTGTCACAGCGATGACCTTGGGAATATGCAGCAAAGTATCTCCGAATCCTTTCTCCACCGAAGAACTCCGAGCCCAGACCGCTCGCTCTCCTTTCAAGTTTTCATTTTTCGGGGGAGTTTTCAGATTCGTTCTAATAGTGATAACACATGCCAAAGCTAGTTATTCTTCTGCCTATCATCGCTCTACAATCCAAGGCTAGCATATGCATGTCATTGATCGCATGTGAGCTCTGCAGGTTTGCATTGACACCCACCCTTGAACCTGGGCTAAAAAGCAGTTTCTGCCTGCACCGAGCTCTACCCGAATTCAAACCACCTTGGCGAATTCTTTCTGTTACGTGCAAGACGGAAACTCGGAGCAACTTGTCCCAAGAGATTGCTACTTCGTATCCTGCTGTAATTCACACCCCTTGGCTATTGAAGAACATCGGTAGCCAATTCTATGCACAAGCACAAGGGTGCTAATGGCCGTCTATGTCCGCCGGATACTCCAAGCCATGATGCATAATTGATGGCAGATGCCTGCAGAGCGCGCTCATGCATCTTGATATGTGGCGGGTGCCACCTTTTGATCGATTGTCATCATGCACTTTAGTACTACTACTGGACCGTGACGCTTGCGATCTCATGCAAATAGCAATAACGAAGAGACAGAACTAAGTCTATCTTCTTAGTATTTCCATCTGCCAAGACTTGGACATCCCATCATCTCTTTGCACAGCGAGGGGGGGTCAACAAATCCTTGTCCCGAATGCGTTCTGAGGTCCGATCTATAACATCGAGTTGGCCAGCCCTCATGCTCCCAGACCTCCAGACGCATACTCTGTTCTTGCTATTTCTCAGTTTCTGGCTGCCTCCGGTCGATGCGCGCAACCGGACACATAACACAACAGTTCCAAACACTGCATCGCAAGTTGTATGGACCCCACCGCCGTGTAACATTTCCTTAAGTAATGGGAGCTGCACCAGTGAATGGTATGATATCCTTCACCCATACCTCAAGACTTGACGAATAATTGATTGAAGGTGGTTCTCCAAAGACACTTCGGGTGCAGATGTTGTATCAACGCTCGGCCCAAATACATCAGAAGGAGGTGTGATCCCGCAAATGTTCCTATATTTTCAGGGTGAGCTTGTTTGCTTCCAAGAATCGCGACTACATAGTGACGTCTAATCCGTTGCCACCCCGCAGGTTCAGCGATATATCTTCGTACTTCCTATCATTCCACCGCGCTTGCGAATATTAGCGTCTCCTGCCCTTCCAATCTCTCTTTCCCGCCAGCACACACAATATTCAACACCTCCAGTCGGTGGTGGGGCGCTAGCGGTTTGCCAGATACCGAAGCCTTTCTTCTCTCGCTTACTTACGCCAGCCCAGGCGTGAGTGAAAAGAACAAGATGGCAGGGAGGCTGGAGATAGAGGAGATAGAGATCGCCACATCTTATGCTACATCAGTTTCCTCACTGTTTCCACCCATATCTCTCCCTGCAACTAATTTGCCGCCTACACTATCTGCTACCGCCACCTTATCGACCAGCACGCATAATAGGCATCCTGGAAAGACTATTGTAGCCGCGGTGTTAGGATCTGGGCTGGGTGCGTTTGGGTTTTTAGGGGCGTGTCTCGGGTTTATTTTCTGGAGGCGCAGACGCAGACAGAGGCAGGAAGGCGAGGCGCGCTGGGACGATGTGGACAGGGGGAAAAAGACAACTTGGCCGTAAGCTTGCCGACTGCATATCTATATCATCCATCATCGGATTTAACATTTATTTTACTTGCATCCGCCGCATTGTACAATTCAATGCTACTTATCACTCCCCTTTGGACTGAATCGGCAACAAAGTTATTGAAATAACAAATACACTGATATTCAGCGCTCTTAAGTGTCCGACCGACCGAGCTTGTCAAGCGCTCTCTCTCCCTGGTCGAACCACTCTTCTCTAGATATCCAGAATTCCTGGCGGCCTTTCATGATGTCAGCGAGCACAGCACCACCAAGGAAGACCATGTGCTTTCGGCGAGGAGGGTCCTCAATTCGGATCTTGAATTTCTGTTGGGATGGAACATTAAGACAAGAAAGATATGAAAAGGACATTAGCGCACGTTAAGTCGCGTCGGGTCGTTGCCTAACACTCTTGTAAGGTAGAGCTGTTTCATTTCCTTCTCCAGTCGGCTCGGCAGCCCAGGGTACATGCTCGATCCACCGGAGAGTACGACGTGCTTGTAGAGCTCGGAACGGACATCGACCGCTGCAGCTTGGATTGTCTGGAAGAGCATTTCTACCAGGGAAATAACTGAGCGCAAGTATGGGATTAGTGGGATTTGGGGACGTACCTGCTACACCAGGCTGTTCAACATCGACTAGATGAGGCTGGAACATGCACTCGGGAGCTTCAAATCGTTCTGAGCCGACTTTGATGACACGGCCATCCGGGAGCTACAAGGCTGAGTAGAGATGGGGAAGGCGGATGAAAAATGACTTACTGTATAGCTTTCTACGAGTACAGTCGTCTCGTCCGACAGCCGTTGATCAAGATCCAGATCGTAGCTGCCTAGCATGAGTCAAGTGCGTTGGCGAGATGGATGCATAGCTACCTGACATAGCAGAGTTTCTCCTTGATCTCTCTAACTGTTTCAAAGTCTGCAGTACGATTGAAAGCGTAGCCACGCATCAGCAGCAGCTTGATCAGATATCGGGTGACATCGCGGCCTGCGATGTCGAGACGGCGGGTCAAGTGAGGAAGAGCGAAACCATCGTAAACAGGCACGATATGGGTAACACCGTCTCCGGAATCAACCACCACGCCGGTGGTCAGACCTTTAGTGACAGTTGTAAGTCTCGCATAAGCCTGAAGCAGATTGCGACACGTACCCTGCGCGTAGAGCGTCAGCACTGCCTGGATCGCGATATACACCCCGCCAAATCCATACTCCTCGAACATGACCTGACACATCCTGACCCGATTCTGCTTCGGGTTCATAGGCGGTTCGGTGAGGAGCACTTTCCGCCCAGTCGGGTCCACGCGCAGCTTCTCCTCGAATGTGTAGTCCCAGAGGTGCTTCATGTCCTCCCAGTTCCGGACGATACCGTGCTCCATTGGCTGCGTTATCTGCAGATAATTGCGGTTCTCTGCGGCCTCGTCGCCGACCATGATGTCCTTGATCACGGCTGAACCGACACGCTCCTCTGCACGCAGGATCGGGCGACCGACGATCGAAGGGAATACTGGATAGTGAGAGTTTCATTATAGCCTATGTAGAGAATTGGCAGGCAACACACCATGTTCTGGAAAGTTGGAACCTGCGTATCCCACTTTCACGAACTGCGCGTTGCCGATGTGGTCAAAACAGAAGCATCGAGCGATGCGATAGAACCACTAACCCCAGTACCGTTATCGACCACCAAAGGGATTGATGCATCCATGGCGTTATTTTGGGATGGAGAGCAGAGAAAGATACGCTGACAATCTCACAATGACGAGGGTAATGAAAGCGTGTTGGGGGAGATTTGTATTTAGTGGCACAGCCGCTCTGCACAACCTGGCCACCCAGCTGGGTTCGATATGACTGGTACTCTCAGCTTGACATACTCTAAGATCCTCATGGACTGTAAATATCGATCCATCGCCAGTTATGACATGCGTAAGTAGAAGATGTTTTATTGGGAGGCATCCTCTACACGGAATCTAATAGAGAAATAAACATCTAGATGGCTTTGCTCTTGACAAGTTCTATATAAGACAGTCAATCAGCCGCACACAAGCAGAAATAAGGGCTACTTACGCTCAATCTCGGCAATGGCTCCGTTCAATATCTCGCGCTGGGTCTTCTCATCCCTGACGGTGGCCATGACCTTCGCGATAACGCTCTTGGCGAGCTCGGCTTGTTCAGCTTCCTTCGCCTGTTGCTCAAAGCGTACCCAGCTGTCGAGAACAGCCTTAGCCTCCGCGGCAAGGGCTACCTTCTGGCCCTGGACAAAAGACTCAGCCTCGAGCTGTGCGGTCTCCTGCAACGTGACGAAGGCGTGAGCAAAAAATGGAGTGCATATGTCAACAGAATTGTGTACCTTGGAGACAGCGAAGAGACCCTCTGTAAGGGAAACAACATCCTTCATCTGCTCAACGGAGTTGATGCGGTCCTTGACAGCCTGTGTGTGCTCTGAACGTGACTTGTCCAAGACACCCCTAATCCTGCTGATGTTGGTCTCCGCCCACTCCTTGTAAGGCTGATTCATGAGCTGCAAATAAACCAATGTCAGGACATATGTCATAAAAACAAGGCGGATGCACGCACCTTGGCGATAGCCAGGAACATGATGGCAGTCCCAACAAATACAACAGTCTCCTCGTTCATAACATAGAGCTCTTGCGAGATGGCAGTGGCGAGCAGGCCTGTTCCGAGGACGACGGTTCCGGTTTTTGTAACGAGGGAAGGTGACGAGGGGAGGCTGTTGATGATTTCCGAAGCACGTTGGTCCGGAGGAGTGCTGGAGCCGCTGGCCATGGTACGGCTGCAAAGAGTTCATTAAGATTGCAGCTATGGTCGACAAACACTAGTAACATACGCAGAGACAGCCCGGGGCACGACAGCAACCGCTCGCGGTCTAACTGGGTAGAATTTCGCGTTAGACGATCAGGTCGGTCGAGGAAGAGGGAGGGTTTTCATGAAATAAACTCACCTGCGGCTCTGAGAGAGTTGACAGCAATCCTGGAGGCCATTGTAGAGAGTTGATGAAGCGCAAAGAAACAGGTCACTGGAAGGTATCCGAGCTCGAACGTGGGAAAATGGTCTAACTCCGGCCAGTCCCGCAAGCAAATATTCGAACCGCCATCAGCCTGCTTCATTGCTCGACCGCAACATATACAACTCGCCCGAATGCTGATATTCTTAACGATCTGGCTTGAAATTCACTTTATGCCCGAAGGACATCATCACAGGGCTCGAAAGCCGGCATTGCTCTCCTGAATGTTGTCAAAGAGGCATTAAAATCATTTCTCAAATCAGCCGCAAATTAGCCTCCTAAAGTGATGCACAAGTTCTACCGTTTTTGCTCTCTCGGTCAACTCTCGGTCGGTACCGAGTCACTATGCCATCATTCGAGCCTTCAAATTACTATAAATTTCGGTCATGTTGAAGATCATGCTACCTATGCGCAATGCGGATTGACCCTTGGAGTCGACCAAACTCTTGACGCCAAAGCAGCACCATATTCGCACCATAGCACACCGTAACGAGAACTCGGAAAGGTCTCGTCAGAAAGCCTGTGAATAATTCCTTCCACGAAACCGGGAGACAGCAAAGACTGCTAGTGGCGTTTCTTAGGCCATCGACATGTCAAGCAGGTATCGATGAAACGCTGTCAATGTGTACAGCTGCTTAGAAGTGAGGGCATTGCTGAGACAAGTGCTATTGACGTGTCCCGATTACAATCGTGTCTGCTTTTAGTTTTGATTGCCCTGCGTGATTCATTTGGAATTTGCAAGACCACGCAGCGTGCTTCAAGCGTGCGGGAGCGATCCTCAAGCTCCGTGGCGGATATTCGAAGCCTTTCCTGCTTCTCGGACGATGTCGAGACCAGGGAATACATCCAATCTCGGGTAAATGCGGATTGTAGAGGGCTGATGGTGTGGGATGGTGTGAGTGGAAAGATTCACGAGCAGGGAGCGATGACCCAGGCCAAAGATAAAATTGTTATAGCTTACATAAATGTTGAAAACAAGTGAACGTCGATTTCATATTTTACTGGGTTGGACATTGGAAATCTTCGTCTCCCGGCATTGCCGCTTCCTGTTAGCACCAGGCTACATTAGTAAACGTGACAGATTCCATACTTAAAGCCGTACCAGACTAGTTGGCTGCCTTGGTTGCCTCTCCTCAGGTGGGATGGGCGGTTCGTCAATTGCAAAAGGCGCCAAAATGTTTGTCTGCGATGCATCTGCAGGATTGACGATGCAAGATATGCCCAGAACCATGCCAGATGCGCCAAGTTTCACACCAGCCGCTTTGAACTGACTCATGATCCC
>JACXVL010000668.1:0-27942 GCA_014898675.1 Athelia sp. TMB
AAGGATGGCATATGTAAACAACTTTATAAAGCAAGAAGTCGCTGTTAAGTGCTTCAAAGAAAATTTACAGCTATGCCAATAGAGAATAAAAGATGAGAGCTATTCATAATTAACAGGGAAGGAGCAAGTGACGGATCGGGGACCGGATATGATATTGAAGCCGAGATATTTCAACTGGACCCAGTTCACAGATTTGGCGGAAACCCATGGTATGAAACGATTCCATAAATGGACTCGTAATCACATTTATTGATGACCAGACTCGATTCAAGGCTGCCATCCCTCTTAAACGCAAATCTGGCGCTTTTGGAGTGTTTAAGCGTTATAAAGCATGAGCAGAGACACAGCTAGACTTGGAAATAGCTGCCTTTCGAGATGATAAAGGGGGGGAGTACATGTCTAAGGAGTTTGAGGCGTTTTTGGCAGAGCATGGCATTGAAAGGCAGCACACTGCGAGGAACAGGCCTCAGCAGAATGTTGTTGCAGAGCGAGCCTACAGGACACTGCTGGAAGGCATTATTGCCATGTTGACTGAGGCTGGTCTGCCTGCTCGATTTTGCGGGGAGGCACTTGCAGCATTTGTGCACGTCTTAAATCGTTCTGCAGCACCCATTGATGGCAAGACCCCTCATGAACTTTGGTACAAGTCCAAACCACCAATTGGTCACCTCAGAGTGTGGGGTTGTCTCGCCTATATTCATGTGCAGAAGGACAAGCGCACTGCTCTTGGTCCGCATTTTGAAAAGGCAGTCTTCATTGGCTACCCTGATGGCTACAAGGCTCAGAAATTCGTTTCACTGGCTACTGGCAAGGTCATTATCTCTGAAAGAGCGGATTTTGATGAGAGATCATTCCCTGGCTTGAAGGGCCAGCGCTTTGAGGGTCTCTCTGATGCTCTAGAGTCCGATGCTTTACCCCCCTCGCATTCTACAAATTGGGGGAGCTTAGATGACGACTCTGTTGATCACAATTCGCAGAATGCGTCCAATCCAGAGCAGCCAGCAGCTCCAGATCCACACAATATTCCCCTGCCACCATCTCCACCTCTTACAGATTTGTCTTCAGAGAGTTCTAGTGACTCTGAGCCATCGCCTGCACACCCTGCACCTCCTCCATCGCACTCTGGGCAGCCCAGTCCATCATCATCACGCTCCAACTCACCTTCACCATCTAAATCACAGAAATCTTCGGAATCGTCATCTGAGTCTTCTGATGATTCTGGGCCTGTTGATTCTTCTGGCTCCTCCACTGCTTCTGGCAACGTTCAAGGGCCTTTACCCCCTAGAACTCCGTCCCCTGATGAGTCTGCACCACCTCCCAGTCCGCCTACTGCACCCTCAAGGTCTAGAATATTTAAAATAGATCGCAGTGGCAGGCACAGGCAGCGCAGTCCCTCACGACTCCCTGATGATTATCCCTCTACAACCTCGTCTCCAGACCCTTTGGCTGGCCCTGTGGACTACAATCCTTTTGATAGCCTTGAGCTTGAAGGGGAACCACCTGGGCTTATGCCTGATTATGATGAGGATGAGGATTTGGAGTGTGCAGGGGACCAGGAAGGCGAAGCTAGTGCAGATGAGCTGAACATTGGTGATGGGGATGCTTCATTTGCTGCCTCAGCTATGTCCCAGACAGACCCAGACCCTAGGTCTTTTGCAGAGGCCATGGCATCGCCTTTTGCAGACCAGTGGGCAGAGGCTATGCGTTCTGAATATGCTTCACTGCTTGGCAAGCAGGTGTTTGAACGCGTTAAGCTGCCTCCAGGCAAGAAGGCCATTGGCAGCAAGTGGGTTTTGAAGACCAAGCATCTCCCTACTGGCCTGATTGATCACTACAAGGGCAGGGTGGTTGCACAGGGCTTTTCACAACGTCCTGGCTTTGACTATGTCGATGTTTTTGCTCCCACATGTCGCATGGCCACTGTCAGAGTGCTACTGGCCCTTGCAGCCTTTGAGGACCTTCACCTGCGCTCCATTGATGTCTCCACTGCGTTCCTCAATGGTGATTTAGACGAGGAGATCTACATGAAGCAGCCTGAGGGCTTTCAGGAGGGTGGTCCAGAGTGGGTGCTGCGACTGCTCAAGTCAATCTATGGCCTCAAGCAGTCTGCACGTCAGTGGAACAAGAAATTGCACTCTGTACTCGTCAAAATGGGCTTTGCTAGATTGGAGTCTGAGCACTCCATCTATGTCTATCGCAGGGGAGCAGTCAGGATCATCATGCCTGTCTTTGTGGACGACTTGACACTTGCCTCATCGGATAAGGAGGCCATGGACGACTTTGTGAAGGAGCTGGGCACTCACTTTGACATTAGAGACTTGGGTGACACTTCATTGCTCTTGGGCATTGAGATACTCAGGGATCGCCCCAATCGCTCTATTTCGCTTTCACAGCGTCACTACATTGTGGACTTGCTTCAGCGTTATAACATGGCTGATTGCAACCCTGTGTCCACTCCAATCGATCCCAGTGCACCCCTTGACAAGTCTATGGCTCCCAGCACTCCTGAAGACGTCCAGGCCATGCAGAATGTGCCCTACAAGTCTGCAGTGGGCTCTTTGCAGTATTTGGCCCAATGCACTCGTCCTGACATCGCTTATGCTGTGGGCATCCTTGGGAGATTCAACTCCAATCCTGGTCCCAAGCACTGGCAGGCTGTTAAGCACCTTATGCGATACTTGCAGGGCACCAAGGACAATGTCCTGACTTATTCCCCCACTCACAAATCCGACTCTGAGCTCTTTACCACTTTTACTGATGCTAACTGGTCTTCTGTGCGCTTCAATGGCCATGGAACCGGTGGGTACATGGTCACAATGGGCTCTGGTGCTGTCTCTTGGTCGTCTAAACAGCAGGTTCTAGTCTGTGAGTCCACAACTGAAGCAGAGTACATTGCTGCTGTTGATGGAGGCAAAGAGATCTGCTGGATGCGACAGCTTCTAGAGGAATTTGGCTATTCATTCACATCCCCCTCGACTTTACTTGTTGACAACCAGTCAGCAATCAATGTTATGAAGAACCGAGAGCACCATGGACGCATGAAGCACTTGGATCGCAAGTGGTACTGGCTTAGGCGTCAGGTTGAGCTTGGAATCATCACACCAAGGCACATTCCTGGCACAGAGAACCCTGTAAACCTGTTGACCAAGGAGTTGGCCAAGGTCAAGGTTCTTGCTTGCAGGGAAGGCATGGGTGTTCTGCCTCGCTCTACTGGTGCTTAGATGATCTGTGGAGCCTGGAGACCCACTGGGTCAGGGGGGGCTGTTGGAAATCATTTACCCAGTGTCCCTCCAGCTGTTAAAGGCGATAGGACTAAGGCAGACAGCTTAGGCAGACTAGAAGCGAAATCAGGAAGCTATACATTGCAATAAATATCTATCTAACACACCTAGAAGCGAAATCAGGAAGCTAGAGACATTCCTGTCGCTTCTAGGACATATATACTACTCTATATCTGATGTACAAGGAGCTAATGTAAAGTCCGAACTTGTAGGAGATAAATAGCCAAAACTCCGGTCAACAAGGAGATAAATAACTGAACATGTAGGCATCACAGAACTGTCATAAGTCTTGATGGAACGTTCTAGAAGTTGCTAGAACGTTGTAGAGTGCTGTAGGGACACTAGGTCAATGATCTCCAACAACAGCACTCTACAATGTTCTAGCAACTTCTGACATGGACAAAAAGCAGCAAGGGCCTCTGCCTAGAATTTGGCAGATAAGCCAGCCTCAGTCAGCATGGCAATAATGCCCTCCAGCAGTGTCCTGTTGGCTCGCTCTGCAACACCATTCTGCTGAGGCCTGTTCTGTTAAAGGCTATAGGACAGAGGCGAACAGTATAGGCAACTAGAAGCGAAATCAGGAAGCTGGAGTTCTTCCTGTCTCTTCTAGGTCTTATATACTGTGCTACATCCTATCTAAGCGGAAGGATAGCTACTGACACGTCATATAGCCGATAGGAAAGGAGCATAGCAAAGCTCCGAGACTGTAGGATAAATAGATCAAAAGTCCGGACTGAAAGGAATTAAAGAGATAAATGTGATGGAGCTGTCAAACCATTGATGGAGTGTTGTAGGGTGTTCTACAACGTTGTAGGACGTTGTAGAACGCTGTAGAGACGCTGGGTCACTGTACCTCAACACCTTCCGCTTAGATAGGATGTAGCTCAGTATATAAGCCCTAGAAGTGACAGGAAGAACTCCAGCTTCCTGATTTCGCTTCTAGTTGGCTATACTGTTCGCCTCTGTCCTATAGCCTTTAACATTATTTCAATAATAAAACAGCTTAAATGACATCCAAGCTTTTTGAAGAGTAAGTGTCATCTGCATTCACACTGTAGGGCATTTGCTCATGTGAATGCAAAGATAATAAAGCTACTGGGTGTGCAATTCAGGAATAAAGTCCAATTCATTTGTCTATTTATGGACAATTTTAAGGGCTACAAAATAGTTTACAAGCCAACAAACATTGAGCTCAAGTATTTAGAAGCCAATCTTACCTCGTAGGTTCAACCACTTGACACTGGTATCATCTTGTAATTGTTATAAAACCATTGTAAATAGCTTCATTAATCTGTTCTTGGGTTTATTCAGGTGATTTAAAACAATAAGTTTGAAGGTAAAATATTGTTGGTTTGATGTGGCTTCCAATAGTCTGCTGTTCTATTCTGACTTTTTGGCTGTAGTGGGTAATTTCCTCTATCCTGAGTTCAGCTGGGTGTATCTCCACTGGGTTAGTACTAGAAAGAGTCAAGTCTGTACTTATAGTCTGATGTGCCCAGGGGCTTTGATTGAGGGTTCCAACACCCTGGAAATGCCTCTGACCCTGTGAGCTATCAAACCAGAATGATACCTATCAAGTATCCACCCAAAACAAGGTGGATTTATACCCATCTTAAACAGTGCATGAAGCAGTAGCTACCACTATTTACCAACCACTCCCCTATAGTGCCCACCTACCACAGAAATTGGTCTTTTATCCCTTAAAAAAACTGTGGTAGGTCCTAAAAATCAGCCTCTCAGGGGGCTTATAGCCCACTTTTTAGGGTCGGCAGAAGGGGGGGCCTGAAGTGTTTTATCATGAAACCTTTTTATGGTTTGACAGCACATTCAGGCATTGCGTGGCTTCATGGAAAACGATAGCTACAATACTTGCACGGTACAAAGGCAGTGAATAAAGAAGCAGATAGTGAGCTCTCCGGTATTACTAATAGTGACAATATTCCTTCACACTATAAGGATAACAAGGAGGAGGTTATGTTATTTTTGAAGACTCTTTGCAGAGCCCTGTGCTTTAAGTGTTCTCAACTTAATGCTAGTCAATTGGAGCCTGTAGTAGTTATCATATGATGAGATAGTTTGCATATACAGTGGCTCAGAAAACTGTCCACATGTTCTGTGCTTTTTTTATTATTAATTAGATGATGTCAATTTATTTCCAAGAATGAACAGATTCTGGCAGAATGTTCTCTGTCATTCAAGGAGAGTATATAGCCTCATCTATACATAGTGCTTTATGGGAAGTTTCTTTCTCTAATACTTGACAATGCTAGAATTTTGACAAATGTTCGATAAATAAATATACCAGAAATTCTCATTTTGAACTGGTCATGCTCTCGCGCCATCAGTAAACTCCTTGTGTCTCACCCTCATGCACACGTTCCTGACAGTCTTTAGCGATGTTTGCAGCTCTCCCGTGTCTCTATTCGACTTGAGGAGGTGATCGACAAGGCGCACGGTGCCACCATAAGCACGGTGGCGCGACACGAACTCAACCAAACATGCATCAACACCGCACGGGCATTTGTTGGAAGCAACTTTGAGCCGCTCGTTTAACACTCACTCCTCGTATACCCTCTGCTCATTTCCTTTTGCTTTGCCATTTCATGTGAGTTTTACCTATCTTCTCTCTGATCTGACTAACACGTGTTTTGGCCTTCCAGTACCGTTTGTTGGGGGCTGATTGCTGGAGGTCTTTAACCATTTGGTATGTACATTCAAGTCCACTTATTTCATATGTTTTCCTCTACGCTGGACATCATGTCGCGCTTATACTCCTAGACTACATGTCGGAGGTCAATGTGCTGCTAGACTGTGCGTCGCAGTTGACTGGTTTGATGTAGGCTTTCCTGTCTCTTTGTGTCGAACAACACTCTAATAGCTTTCTGCGCTTGGCCATAGCCATTATGCCACCACGTGGTGGCTCTACACGCCCGACTCAAAAACCAAACCTGTGCTCGACGAGCCAATCATCCAATGCTCAAACCACCGCTGCTGCCTCAAAACCTGCACCAGTGCCACAGAAGCAGCCTACGAGGAGGCGCAAAGTCGTGAAGTAGGCTGAGATTGTCAAGAGCAACATTGAGAGCGAAGATCCACAAGACAGCCCATCTGTTCCTGCTTTGCCCTTGGTGCCTGCTAGGTATGCTGTTCCTCCACACTGATATTTGAGCCAATTCTTACTTCTATCGCACAATATCTAGCCCGCCGCCGGCCGTGGGCGCGCAGTTTTCCAGTTTGTTGCCACCACTCACCCCAACCCCTGCAGAAAGTGTGTTGATAGCGGCAAGAGCACCTATGCCCCCAGCCATTGCGGTATTGCAGCCAGCCGACCACGTCACTCCGCCAGGCTCCTGTAGGAGTTCGCTGTCTTCCCAACGTTCACATAAGGACTCTGCTTTGTCTCAGGTTGAGCCGCATGCAGAGAATCAGCCTAGCAGGTAGTGACACACTATCACTGCCATATTGTAACTGACTCTGTATTTAGTCCAGCTCTCGACCATTTGAAGTCTGCTAACACGGAGTCGGTGTCGTAACCCGTCCTACCCATACCAGGCACCCCTCTGGGCGCGCACTTGAGCCCTACCCTTCACCCATCACCAGATGGTTCGCAGCAGTCTCCCCCACCATGCGAGAAGCTTGGCCTGTTTGACAAAATGTCAAAGTCACGGCGCCCTCTATCGCCGCTGTGTTTGGCTTATGCCAAATGTCCTTCTACTTGCCGTGCCAGTAACGATTCCTGGCCCAAAGCGCCAAGTCCCCAAGAATTGAATATTGACAATTTGTTCCATAATTCTAGTCCCCGTGTCAAGAGGGCAGTTCTAGGCGATGGTGGCAACGCCGATGCAGCTGCGCAGGAACTACACCAGCAGATGGAGGAGGAAATTGACCTCGTGGATCTGGACACATTTCTTGAGGTGTCGGACCGGGGGTCACCCACGCCAGGTGAAGAGCAGTTTTTTTACCCCATTAGGCAAGCATCGGCTGCCTCAAAATCCGCTCAGGCAGAGCCCAACACCATGTTTGGTGAAGTGTTTGGCAACAATGATCAGGCTCCCTTTTTCGACCCGATGTCGAGTGGCAGCGAGGAAGAGTTTGAGCCGACGTCCCCTACTCATTCCTCTAACAATGGCTCCGGCTCTGACGATGACGGTGACGATGCCAATGACACCATTGACACTTCTAAGCCTTTGGATCGCCAAAGCGCAGCAGCTGGTCGTTCTCGTAAGCAGAAGAAAGCCAAAGTCGACAAGGGCAAGCAGCGCGCTCAAGGAGAGCGGCCCTCAGGCACAGTGCAGCCTCGCGGCCGCCTCAGCACGGCGGAAAATCAGGAGTTGGAGGCCCTTGGGTTAAAATTCAAAGGGGACCTCGAGGATGCTGCCAAAAAATGGGCATTAACTACGCGACCACATTGCGTAAGGTCGGCCTGAGTAGACAAGAAGCGCGCTTGGGCCACATTCCCAACACGCACCGTATGGTCACCAAGCACCGTCGAGAGGCTCAAGGCGAATGTGAGCATTTTTAATTCTTTTTTTTTGACTATCACATGACACTGTTAATTTTAGCACAGTGGACTGATCAGCAGTACCATGACACATATCTTCAATAGAAAGATACACATGGCGATGACCCAGACGAAGTCAACAAGCTTCTGGCGGAACATCAGGCAATTCAGCAAGGGGCTGGTAAGCCTGTCACTGCTCACGATATTGAGAAACACGTCAAGGATGCGGCTACCCAATTCGGTCATTTCGTATGTCACACTGCATCGTTCTCATCACCGTGCTTATGTTTTTGGCAGTCGAAAAATTACTTGGTGGGCTACAACATAGCTGTTGTCGGAGCCATCATCCATCTAGGCCCCGAATTAGTGCTGTCGCTTTTTGGAGCCAGTTTGGTCTCGAGGGCGAAGTCCATTCTCATGTCTGTGGCCTTTATATGTCCGTTTCTTCACCCATTCATTCATCCTTTTACACAGGCTTCACGAGGACAAAGCACGCGACAAACCAGAAGCAGCTATCTCACACACAATCACTCCTTCTGATACGTTCTGGAAGGTCTCGAGCACTCCACGTGATGATTGGGTATGTTGGCTATGTGTCTACTTACACGACATTACTGGTATGTTCGTTTTCGTTTTTGAGTGCTTTCCCTCGTGTTGAATGTCCTTGCTGTGGACATGATACACCCAGCTCCTTCAAAGTGTGACCCTAAGGTTTAGCCCAGTGTAGCCCTCGCCAATCGACTTGTGCTTGTCGGTTGGGGCTCAAATATTCTGCAAGTCCCAAACACATCATGGGTGTCGCAATCTACAGGTGGCCTTCATCTCATGCACTACAAGGCTCTTCTAGGGAGAGTCCCCAACACTTGGCACAATATCGAAAAGGAGAAACTGATCCAGTACCCAGAAGATGAGTATGGCCTCGCCGTTATCTCATTGGATGATTTCCTCAAAGATCCCGAAGGTATGATAATCCACTCTTATTCCTTTTCCCTGTTAACGTGAATACTTAGAGTATTCTGGTCGACATCCATGTGTCACAGACCACAAAGGCCATGTGCTCTGGTTTGCCGACGAGGACAAAGCAGGATTGGCCGGACGGAAGAGCATTAAGAGCTCTCGAGGAGGCAAAGGTCATTCGCACTCGCGTAAGGTTCCCGCCAGGAAGGGCAGTGCCAGTGACGAAGATTTCGATGGCTCTGGAGAAGATTCTTCCTATGATTTTCCTGCCAATGTGAATTTCCGCGTGGGTGGTGGGTTGAGTCCATCTGGGAAAGTTATGAAACACGTCAAGGATGTGCTCAATATCCCAAATTGCTTAGTATTGACGCTGTAAACTCGCATTTGTATTTCTATATTTGTTGTGATTTTGTTGGTTTTGTGCATGTGACTGGTTCTTGCTTCGCACTGCCCTTGTTTCACACACTTTCTTTGCGCAGCTTTTTTCTGCCTAGCTCTGTTGTTCTTGTAGCGCTTGTGATTATTTTACTCTTAGTGTTTGTTTTTGGAGATGAGCTGCTCATGATTTAATGTGTACTTGTTTGCTTGGCCCTGCTGGTCATTTTGTTGCTAAGTGCTGGCCACCTCTGGTCGGTGGTGACAGCCGTTGGGGCATCTGTCAGCACTGCGCTGTCAGTAGTGGGCAGTGTGTGGTCATTCTTGGCAGGTATCTGGTCTCTCTGGATGAATGTCTGGTCATTATGGGTAGTGTCGGTGTCATTAGTCGTTGTCCTCTGGTCACTCTTGTGAGCGCTCTGGTCATTGATCGCGTCCTCTGGTCATTCATGACGCCCCTTTGGTCATTGAGACAGTGTCCTGGTCACCGTGTGCCGCTTTCTGTCTGTTTGTTATGGTGCGCTGGTCATCCATGGTGGGCATCTAGGTGTCTATGACTGCACTCTGGTCATAGATCGATGACCTCTGGTCACTTGCTGCTGTCTTCTGGACCTCTAGGGCGGCAATCGCCGTCCTCTGGTCACCCTTGCCATCTCTCTGGTCATTTGTGGTCATGTTCTGGTCATTCTATGATAGCTCTGTTTGTCCATTGACAGTGTTATCATCGAACAAATTCCTCAGCTCTACGGTGACAGTGCTCCGGTCATTTGCAGTGTTGCTGTGGTCATTGTTGACAACACTGTGATTGTCTGGACGCTCTCGTCTTCTAAGAAACATTCCCTGGACATTCATGCAGGTCCGCTGGTCATTCGTGATGACCCTCTGGTCATTCACAATGGCCCTCTGGTCATTCACGATGGTCCTCTGGTCATCCACTGATATCCTACTATCACATTGATTACCTCTGGTCTATATTAGCCAGTCTAAGTCAATCAGATATACATCTAGTTATGGTATTGTCTTGTTTTGTCTCACTCAGACCTTCAAAGCCCATGATCTCTTGGTGGTTGATAGTTGGCAAAGCTCTTCTTGCAGGTGAGCACTCATTTGCTTTCTGGCTATCATTAGGCGGATTGCGGGATGTGTATATAGTCGCTGCTTGGTCTATGTCTGTGCTTTTAGTCATTTATTTTGTCTAAGTTCATTTGATAATCCCCTGTGTCTGTTCTTTCACCATGAATTGCAGCCTCATGCCCAGTTTGTATCATTTGTGTCTTGTCCGCTGCCCTTGTTCTCTTGTTAGTTTCTGATTTTCAAATTGTGCTTATATATTTCAATCTGACTCTCTAATACCATGTCCTACCCTTCCTTCCTTGCTTATGGTTAGATCATCTTGTTTGTCCCACTTTCCTGCCTTAATCAATGCCCGGGAATGCATCCTGTAATACTGAGAATTTTATATTGGCGGGCACAAAAGCAACTTCACTGTAATTTGTTTGGCTATTCCACCTCTTGTCATTGTCATTCGTTTTCATATCCATCACCTCAGAGTTTTTCAGGGCAGTAAATGTCATGTGGGCATTGAATTTCCTGTGATTTTGTATGCACTTCATCACTCGAGTTCTGAGACAACTGATGGGTGTCAAAGCTTCCGCCAGTGAATATTATAAATGTCTGTTGTTTAACCATCAGGCCACACCAAATGAAACGGGTGTTGTCCAGTAGATCAGTGGTGTATGGGATAATTGTTTGATGACTGTGCCTGAGTTTCATTTGACCATTGAGGATTTATTGGGCAATGTTTCTTGTCTCTGATGCAGCCATGGCTTTCTGTTTGTCTTGGTGTAGTCGTCCTGTAAGTTATGTCCAGTAGTCTACTGGACAATTAGGAGTGTCCAGGACATCCCCATTGGGCTTTATTGTGGTCCAGACACGGGGGCATTGTGACCTGGTCAGTCCTAATTCCGACCTGCAATTGACCTGGACGTGACCTGACAGCGACCAGTGGGCACTTCAGGACAGTGGCTGTGACTGTCCAGTGACAGCTTTGTGTCCACGGGACGGCCTGGTCTCCATCAGGTTCAAGGTCATAGATGACCTGGCAATGACCAGTGGATTTTTATCTGAACCTGGGAGCTCCTAGGGTTACCTGAACATCAATGTAATCTGTCCACGTGGTGACCAGAGGGCAGCCAGGTCACCCAGACCGGCACCGCTCTACATTCAGATGGCAGTTGAAGGGTGAAAAAGGTGACCAGAGGGCTGCAGGGGAGACAAGATGAATGTGAAGAGCAACACTGAGGTTGTGGGGGTACAAACCAGGCAGTCAATCTGTGTCCTGTCACATCCTTCCCTTTACCTGCAGTGTTATATTGCATGTTCCTGTTATTCTATCTTTGGACTGTGCTCATTCAACGGCTTGTCCTGCCGCATGCATAGATCTGCCCCTGACATTTGGAGGTATAAAGGCAGCATATCAAACACTGCTGCTGTGCAGCCATGAGGACATCTGCCTCTGTTCAGAATACTTTTGGGTTTGGCCTTTACATTATTGGTACATTTTCCCTCTGTTCACAAGATTTGTTGACTCCCAGATCCTAAGGTTGGTCTTGGGCCAGTTGTGTGATTGTTACTCTTGTCGCTGAATGCCCATATCAGGTCTTGTTTCTGAATCCACTGACGTGATCAGAGGAACCCTGGGACTCTTGGTGGGATCACAGGTTGGAATAGAAAGCCGGTATCTTTAAGCCAGACGTGACCTGGGCTGAGCCAGTGGACAATCTATGGGACCATTGCTGAGACCTCTGGTCATATCCCTTTGTCCATTTGTTGTCCTAGGTGCGACTGTGGAGCACCCGTGGGTTGATTGGCAGACCTCTGATCTGATTCATCTGTCCACCACCAGTGTCCAGTTCAACTCTGGGATGCACCTGTGGATTGATTCACAGCCCTCTAGTCCAATCATTTTGTCCACCGAAGATATCCAGGTCAACCCTGGGACACATCTTTGTGACCAGGTCGTCTTATTTTGGACCTGGCTGGGACCTCTGGGTCACCTGGAGCTATATAGGACTGACCATTTGTAGACCAGTTGGATTGCGCCTGGACCAGAGTGCATCCTTGGGCGCAATCAGCTCATCCACTTGTCTCTTGCACACGTCACTTTGATCTCACCTCCACCATCCGGACATCCTTCTCCAACACCTATATCGCTGAGCACTCTGTTAACACTTGCTCATTTCAAACACCCATGTGTCACTCTCAGTTGCACCTTCTCTCACCGGGATTCCCTTTGAAATGGCTTTACCTCCACCATCCACACACTCTTCTCCAACATCTATATCTCTTTGCCATCGGCCAACACTTGTCCACTTCAAACACTCGCATGTCATCTCCATTGCATTCTCCCTCACCAGTATGTACTCCAAAAAGACAATCTATCTTCCCCCGGTTGTCTCACCAAGCCCTTCATTATCAATCTCTTATTCACCCCCACCCCTCAGAAGTCAATACACCACTGTCTAATCTACCCTGTTACAATCAAATTCAATAATGCCAACCTACACAACTTCAGACATATCAGGAAAATATGAAATCGCCTAAAGACAGCTTGCATGGCTCCACACCAGCTTGGCCAATACATACCTTGAGAATCGGCTTGGGCACAACTTTTTGTGCATTTTCAGCACTAAAAGACAACTTTAAGTCCCCCACAAGCTTCAACAAAATATGTTTGTCACCAGCACTAAATAAGCTAATTCATATTTCCCTGATGCATTGATTCGCAAGATCACTCACAAACACATCGCTTTATAGACATTCAACAGAGTTGGCATGTCATTGTGGCAATAGTGACACACAAGTTGCTTATCTTCCCTAGTTACAGTTGTTAACAATCATGTAGAATATTCTCTCTTTATGCTACTGATGCCACATAGATGGTCCTGGGCCATAATCCCACCCTGGCACAGCAGACCTATTCAATCAGGTGTCCTGACAACACACAAGATTACTCCATTCATTCCCAAACCCACCACAGCAAGTCACATGGGCACACCTTACAAGCGGGCTGTGCAACAGGCTCACAAGGCCATTCAATAGGCATCAAGGGGTCAGAGGAATGGCTATATGGCCATGTCTATTATCTGCACAAGTATCATTGACATTGGCTTGAAAAATCACCATAGCATTGAGCCCAAAGCAGCAGCCAGCAGCCCCAATTTTTTGGTTTTTGTCCAAGCAGGACCCCAGAAACCCCTCCACTGGACCACTGGACAGACCAGAAAATGGACCAGAAAACATGTCCACAGTGGGTCCCTGGGTCCCTCTGAGTCGGACCAGCCCTGGGCCCCTTACAGGTCCTGGTGGGTGTGACCTGGGTCCTCACCCGTATCTGGGGGCCAATAGCTCCCTTAGGTGGCCAGGGTAAGGGGGCTATTGGACCCCTATTTCTGTTAGCCTGAAGTGCAATGCACAGACTAATGTCAATGATGGTGATGGTGACCAGCTAGGACAAGAGACTGTGGAGCTTCAAGAGGTGCTCTTAATGGTGAAAAAGCCATCAGTACATGTCATCTATAGTGGGCTTCAAGATTCACTTTGTGATGTGCTGTAATCCCTCTCAAACAATACCCCACCAATTGTCTTGGACTCACAAATATACATCAAAAGCTATCTAACTACTACAACAAGATTGATAAGTTGCTGTTCTGTACTGTCTTCATACTAAAGCTATATACTGACTAATCATACAGTGATTAATTCCCGCATCTCATTTGAAGGCCTTCTTGGAAACTGTGAGAATGACGAAGTTGAGATTGATAGCCTTCACTGTGCATGCAATCACCTTATCAATTATGTATGTCTCTGCTTCACACTTGATCTCCACTTCTTCGTCATCTGCTTCACTCACCTCCACCTTGTCTCTTGTAACCATCTCAAGCTCTCTGGATCATGTGAACCTCATGTCATGCTATTGATTGAAAGCACACATCAACATTGACAGGCTTGAACAATACTTCAAGCTACCCATGGAGAATTTTGACACCTGTAATCCCATCAAGTGGTGGTATCTGTGCTGTGCACAGTCCCCCAACCTCTGGTGGCTGGCATGGAACATTATTTCCATACCAGGTCTGTTCATTTATGATGATATGAATATTTGCTGGCTACTCTCTAATTCATCATATTAAGATCTGCTGTTGCTGTTGGGCACATTTTCTCTGGCAGTTGAGACATTGTCTTACTGTGACATGTAAATCTCCAACCTGACACTATCTGTGTTCATATGTTAGTAAAGCAGCACTTGAAACTCTGTTGCTCCACGTAGGACAAAAATCTCTATCTATGATCTACCATATATACTGGAGACAACTGTATTGCAGTACCACACTATATCATTAGAGCCTATGTGCCCAAACTTATGGTACAAGTTGTATCCATTGGAAAAATCTGTCCCCTATTTCTTGTCAAGGGAAGTTGAGGGGGTCAAGCAAGGCTCAGACCCTATAGCATAGCAATCAACGTGGTTTTAGTGTACTTAGCATGTGAGGCAAAGACTCACACCAACTCACTTTTGTCCTCCCTCCTATTTCTACCCTTGGTGTCAGGCTCAAGGGATTTCCCTACCATTGTTCCACATCCATCTACTGTCCATTGATTTTACGGCCATAACCATTGACTGTTACAGCGACCAGCCATAGCTCTGAGCCTCAATTATTTTGTTCATAACTGGGGCCAAGAGCTGCAAAAATGTGATTAATCTCCTGCTTTGGGGGCTATTTAGAGAGCAGAACACTAATATTGCAGAACATTATCTGCGCATATAGAGTGAATCTGCCAGGACCTTATTTGTTAGGTTCCAGCTGACTCAAAATGTGCAAACTACAGGTTCCCTGAAATAAAAATGCCAATGCATCAGAAATGTGTTTTGCGGGTTATATTATGGTATCGGTCAACTCAAAACTTAGCATTGGAAT
The DNA here is from genome assembly GCA_014898675.1 of Athelia sp. TMB. NCBI lineage: Eukaryota > Fungi > Basidiomycota > Agaricomycetes > Atheliales > Atheliaceae > Athelia > Athelia sp. TMB. The sequence continues at coordinate 15,093 of JACXVL010000668.1, forward strand.
TTTTATTTCATGGAACCCATAGTTTGCACATTTTGAGTCAAGACATGTGTAGCAGCTCTGTTGTCCTTTGGAAAGTTTTAATCTACATTATAAAAATTGCAAGCTTAAGTTTTGAGTTGACCAATACCATAATATAACCTGTAAAACACATTTCTGATGTCTATGAAGCCCTTTGATGCTTTGATAAAGGTGCAGGAAAATTATTATTGACTAATAATCAGCATAAAACCAACATTTGCCCCTCTGCAGGCCCACAGAGATAATGCCTTTACAGAGGCTCTTTTGATCCTGTTTCTACATTGCAAACCTTTGAATTTGAGTCCCATAGCACACTTATCCATCAGATACCGGCTGACAACTGATCTGGCTGTAGCTCATGTAATAAAATAGCTATGACCTCGAATGTTAAAGATTTGAACATTGCTATGTAATTAAATTGCCCATAACACCCTGTATAAGATAGCTATGACCATGAGTGCTGCTGGTTTGGACTTGTCTTTGAATTCCACTGCTAGTGATATATAGCACAGGAAATCTACAGTGCCGGACACTGAAAACCCACTAACTTCGGCTGGAGTCTCGGGATGGCATCTGGAGTGCTTCTGAAGTCCCGAAAACGTGAAAAACAACGCCTTTGAATATATTGAAGATGATTGACACGAGCAGTTTGTCGAAATTCAACAATTTTTTCAGCTTGACCCCCTAAAATTTGGCGGTACCCCCAATAAGTGTAAGCCTGCGACTTACGCTACGAAACTGACATACTGACAAGCAGTGCGCAAACATGCCGCGCCACAATCTGCCGCCACAATTCGACGCATTTGGCAATCCGCATTCCAGATACTGACGTCGGATGCGGATCTCGGAAGCTCTAGCTCTTGCTTTCCAACCACTACCTTTTCCCCCAAATCTTGTATTCACAAACTTGCAATCCCATAAACTCGTCTCGTTTTCTTTTCTCGTCTGATTCTCCTTTTCCATTCTCTCTCTCTCTCTCTCGCTTCGAACCGAGTGTTTCCTGTTGGGAAAGCCCACAGGTTTCCACTTTTTTGAAAACGACCACGAGCTCGTGGTTGTCGCATTCTTTTTGTAACAAATCTCTTATCCACTTGCCGTACCGTCGAGGGTTCTAACCTCAAATTCCGTGCCATAGCTGTTCAGCCGTACCGTTATCCGCACCAAAGACCGTCTGGTTGTCGCTGAAAAGTGACATCAACTGTCGAACCGCTGTTCCCGTTTCCACCCCGTATTGCCGTCTCTCTCTCTACTCCCTCTCTATACCGTCAAACTGTCGCCTACACTACGCAGTCACGCTACTGTCGGACGTGAAAGCGGATCACAACTCTCCCCGCTCAGCAGCCTATTGAGTTCATACGAGGATCTTGCCGCCGCCGACATCAAGACTGAACCCATCGTCTCTACACCCAGTGTCGGTACTCCCTATCAGAATCCTGTTCCTGTCCACATACCCACTGTCCCGACTACTCTGCTCACCCAAACAGCTGTCAAGAGCAAAATAGTCGCGCATACATCCTCCCCGTCATCTTCCTCAGACGCATATAGTCCCCCTCGAAAAGGTTCCACCAGCATGTCGTCCGTACAGTGAACCTGGCCCCATTAATTATTACAACAACACCAATTGCTACTAACCTGTAATGTATAAAATGCAGCAATTGCTGACCCTCATAATTAATTATTAGCCACGACTTTGCTGTACAAATAATTGATTACTGTCCAGCTATTGCTGGGATGCTTAATTAATTATCTACTGCTACTGCTAGTGGCCCAGTGGAGGGTGAACCGGGTTGGCTGCTGGTCCAGGCTGCTTATATATGGCCCTAGGGGGTCTTCCCAAAGCGGTGTTCTGATCTTGTTAGGGCATCTAAATACCTTGAATTTGAGCCCTGCGCCAACAAATTCCACGGGATATTGACGGAGATACAGGCCTATCAGTGGTTTTTCACCTATTTGATCAATGGCTGATATCTCTTGATTCAGCCGTTGCTATGGAGATCGGACACCAGATTCGGACTTGCCATGAAAAATGCTCCAAGATGACACCCCAAACATATGGGTAGCATCAAATTTCATTTTTCCGATCCGGCAAAATCACCGGATTGGCCATATCTCCCCCCACAGGCATGCTACTGCCCCGTGGATTGCAGATTCAGATTTTCCTCAAAAATCTGCTTCTGGTGAGGTAGGATATGTAACATTTGGGACGGGAAAATATTTTACGGGCCACCGGAATCACCCATAGCACGTGCCACAGCCACCCAATCCAAAAACGGATTCCAGATTCGGATTCTATAGAAAATTCCGCTTCTGGTGAGGTAGGATACATCCCATTCCGAGCCAAAAGAATATTTTTTTAGAAGCCCGATAACAGACTAATTGGGCCGTAGCGCGGCAACCAGGCCACCCCCAGGTATGGGAATACCAAATAAGGATACCCTAGAGTAGGGGCTATCCATACAGGGTATCACCCCCAAGCTCAATTGGGGGGCAGTGGAAATCCCATTTTGCAGCCACCAGCAGCCCAATTGGGCCCGCCATCAATTTCAGCCACCCATGACCGCTTTGGGACAGCCCCCTGGTCAGCCACCAGGTGCCCAAATGGGCCAGGCATCAATTTCAACCAACCTGACCGCTTTTGGACAGCCCCTGGTCCAGCCATCAGATAATCTAGGCCTGCCATCAATTTTAGTCACCCATGTCCGCTTTGAGAAGACCCCCTAGGGCCATATATAAGCAGCCTGGACCAGCAGTCAACCCGGCTCACCCCCCACTGGGCCACTAGCAGTAGCAGTAGATAATTAATTAAGCATCCCAGCAATAGCTGGACAATAATCAATTATTTGTACAGCAAAGTCGTGGCTAATAATTAATTATGAGGGTCAGCAATTGCTGCATTTTATACATTACAGGTTAGTAGCAATTGGTGTTGTTGTAATAATTAATGGGGCCAGGTTCACTGCAAACGTGCTGTCATCAAGCAACTGCAGTCCGTCAGCAGTCTGTTGCGTCTACGGTCGGCCAGGCGGTTTGAAAAGGTTGCGCCAGTGGACGTTATCGGGGCCATTCGCACAAGAGTGGAGGTGCTTGCTACGGAGGTTGCCCTTGCAGACAGAGGCAAAAAGATCATTGAGGAGTTCAAATCGGTGTTCGAGGAGATCCCGCATAATGATGATTTGCCAACTGATATTTATTGCCGGATTAAACTAAAGGATGCTGAGAAAACAATCACACCTGTTCATACAGTAGTCCTAGGAAATACCGTGATGCCTGGGCGTGCTTGATACAGCAGCATCTGGACGCTGGGCGTATCAGGCCATCGAATTCTGCACACACATCACCGGCATTTTTGATTCCAAAAGCTGATTTATCTGTGGATCCACGCTGGGTTAACGACTATAGGTGCTTGAATAGTAACACACAGATGGACTCACATCCATTGCCGCGTATCGACGACATTCTCGCGGATTGCGCGCAGGGGACTCTTTATTTGATCTAGGCTGAGTTGATGGAAACATTTCAGATGATAAGTAGTAGACAGGACACTGGGGACTAGATTCAAAGTGGGGGTCAAAATCGAAATGAATCTTTGTAGTCAAACTGAAGTCCTTATATACCCTAGCAAATATTCCTTTATGTCCTAATTATTCCCGCTTTCTGATTGGTAGCTAAGTTTTACCTTTGAATCCTGGCTTCTGATTGGTAGACAGAAATAACTTCCTTTCTGGACTCTTGTTGGCGTCGCCTGATTGGTTGACCAAAATAGCTTACTTTTTGGACTCTTGTTGGCATTACTTGATTGGCTGACCCTACTTGCTTCTATTATGGAATGGGAGAATGTCAGATAAGATCTGCTTCACAAGTGTCTGTATACAGCCTGGATGTGCAGATGTTGAAATGCTTCTTTGGTGCAATTAATTGGCTCTAGTGACTATTTGTTGAGTTGTTCATGTGTTGATTGGATTGCAAACAGATTTAGCCTGGTGCACCCTAGTAATGTTGGTTTCATAGGGTTTGAAGAATGCAGCTGGTGGCTGACTATATGATCGGGAACTGAGTAAGGTGAATGGAAGCCCTAGTGGCTGATCCGGAGTTGGCTGGTGGACCTATAGTAGGTCAGATTGTGTGCCTGTCATCTTCACTCTTCTCTATTTTCCTTGTCCTCAAGCTCCCAACTTTCTGCCCAACCCATTTCTGACCCTCTATTTGCTTTCAACAGTGTTCAATTGCCCTCGTTATTCTCTTGCACCTGACCAACCTCCACGTCTTGGTTGTTGCAGATGGTGCACTATTCACGTACCCCGTGGGTAAGTCCGCATCTAGCTCATACTTTTAACCAACTTCTAGGTCTTGGTTGTTGTGTATTGAAACTAGTCTATGTAAGCCCTTAATATCTCTGACACTATGTTACACTCTTCTCAACAGCTCTCACATACTATTTTATCATGCTCCCTACTCACAGTGTCATATCATGATATTGTTTCATGATTGGACTGATAGAAAAAGGCAAGAAATCTCTCTAGAAGCAGTTATTTGGGAATTATACAAAGACAATCAAATCCCAAAAGTCACGTGACCAGATGTTCAAGATTGTCAAGACGTCATTTTACCTTGCTCAGGATGAATTATGACTGCCAATCCAAGGAATCACAATCAGCCTATGTCAAGTCATCCTTTACGAAAAGAATAAAGCAATCAAAAAATAGCTCCAGGCCCTTCACCACATTTATTTTGGAACCACCAGCTATTTATGACAAACCGGTAATCTAAGGAAGTTGAAAGACACGGACATCCCCGGATTTCACAGTTTCTCTGAATTTAAACTGCATTGTACGGCATCCCGGTCAGCCACCATCGCAAGAGCACATGCTGCCATTGGTGAAAAGTTTAATCCATCCACTTCCAGTTGAACCTATGGACCGGAACTGAAATCATCGGAAGGTACATCTTTGTTATGCCACCCACTGAATTGAAGGGCACCAAGCATGATGGACAAGCTTTTAGAAGCATCATAAAAATTAATGAAATTCTGAAGGGTGCACCAAGTGGACAGTGTAATGCGCAGATATTCTCTTCCATTAGATCACGGCGATTCATCACACAGTAACAAGCATGGTGATCTCTTTGAAGCTTGCTGCACGGCGGAAGCTGAGTTTGCAAATATCAGAAGGAAAGTCTTCAAGGAAATTTGGGTTAAATTCTATGTGAGAGAACTTATCACTTGTTTAAACTTGCCAAAGGAAATCAAGGTGGACTGACATCCCGCAACTGAACAAGGGAGATCAGTGCCACACCATGCAGGCACCATCTGATGCATCAAGAATAATCTTTCCAGATAGAAGCGGACCCAAATGAATTTCAGAAAAGTGTGTCAACCAGTCTTTGTGGTGTGCAGACCATACAGCATGAGGACATGGCATTCCATGGATCATAGAGCATGTGTCAATTGAATTGACGAAAGATGGCGATCAAAGAAGGCTATACTGTGAGATGTTCACAGATGACTCTAAAGTCAAAAGAATCCGCAAAAGGGCACCTGATAGTGAGAGCAACCACAGCCCTTCTGACACAAGATACATGCAATAAGAAAATGGAGACCGGAATAGCGGATATTGGGATTCAATGAAAGGATGGACCCATGTTGAAACATCTCATTCTTTCCGGCAAAGCGGAAAGCCCTCTCAAGAAATACAGAAAGATGGAAAGGCAGGACCTATCCAATGGAAGTGTCCAAAATGAAGGAACACTAGCGCGAAGCATGATGATCCCCAATGAAACGAGACAATGACGTCAGAAAATCATGCACAAGGCATGCAACAAGAAATTGGGAAGAATAAATTGATGCTTCACGTCTATCACAAGACAAATGTCATATATACAAAATGAATATTGACCCCCTACAATTAGGCCATTTTCTACTCCCGAGAATAATCATACATTGAAGAATAACCATCCACTGGATAACTCTGTGAACCTTCAGTTGTAATAGAGAGTGTGTCACATTCATGAGACTCTGGATGATGAGAATGCTGAAAACCGGTATCGATGGAAGTAAAATGATTTTCTCCGTTAAGAAGATAGAGAGACCGGCTAATGGATCCTTGAGAGGCGAGCTGAGTTCCAAACCGATAAGGGATGAAGATGGATAGTGAAAGCCATACACCAGTGATGGAAATCCTTGAAGGCAGAATTGAATTCTGCACACTCAGAACAGTGTGAGATAATATCCCCCATGACCACGAATAAAGCTGAGTCACAAGATGAATGCAGGTCAAACATCTAGAAGTTCCCCAAGAACCCCCAATGGACGTCAAACTTGGTACGGTCCAATGGAGAAAATTCCCCTCAAAGAAGTCCAACAGGACCAGAAGGACCACAGGAAAATGGATGGAGAAGAGTGGACTCCTTGAAGGGAGGGATGACCAAATATTCCGAAGATGAAGGCAAGGATAGAATAGGCTCCGAAGAACGGCATCTATTAGAGTGAATATTCCAGCAATCAGCGAAAGGGAGACTCAGAAACGGGAAGGGATCACATACCGACTAGGGAGATCCTGATACAAGTCTTCTGAACTTTCTGAGACCTCAATAGACCTAATGACCTCTCCAAAATCGCCCAAGAAAATAAAGTTGGGAAATTCAGGAAACGACACAAGTGGAAACGGCTAAAGAGAGCATTGGAAATGAGTTTCAAAGCACTGAAAAACACAGCAAGGAGGAACTTACTAATAATAAAAGAACTGAGAGGAATGAGAGGTACAAAGAAAGGTAGCAGAACAGTGGACTTCTTCAGATAAAATGGAATGACAACCTCACTGTTAAAAAGTCCCCTCTGGAGTGGACGGCCACCTCTGTATCTGTACCCTATAGAGTCCATCTCTATTTCTCTGCCCCCAAATAACCAATTGACCTCTCAAACCTTCCATCCCAATCACCGATCAATTCCTAGACAAAAAGAAAGAAGAAACAAACCTTGAGGGATCGGTGAAAGCCTGACTCATAGAAGTCCTAAAATCCTGATACTTCCATTCTTTCATTAAAGAAGGACAATTAAAAATAATGAAAGCTGACACGTGACTAACTAGAGTCACCTGACTAATAGATGGGAGAAACTAAAATGTCAGAAAGAAAGACAGGATAGAATAATAGGGATAAGAAATTCATTTCTCAGAATTATGATGCAGTAAGTACCATAGGGTGCTCTATTTCTTCTATTGGTCAATTAGATGGAAGAATAGAAGGTAGCTCTATAGTGATGAGTACCTCAGCAGTCGTGGGAAAGTGTCCCAATATGGAAGGGCTGAAAGATATAAAAGAGCCAATGTTTCGTAGTTTTTAGTAACAGACCTCTTGTACCCCTCTTCTCTGATCCACTACCTCTTGTCTCAAGTGTATAGTTGCTATAGTCAATAAAGCAATTGACTCCAGTATATTTCCAAGCTCTCGCTGCCGAGGAGCGCTCTGCTGCAACGTCAGTTGCTCTTGAGCAAGTCATCTTGAGGTTGGCCACTGTTTAAACAGTTACCCAACAAGTGTGGCAACTTTCGCCTGCACAAGGGGTCAGACCACTTTTCTTATCATCATTCAAACCTGGCCATCTGATTTGGGCTCGGAATCTGCAGACTGCTCTGAAGGCGCTTCTGCAACTCTTCCTATTCAAACCATCACTTACTTACAAGACTATTATTACAACAGTTGAGGTAAGTGGTCATAACCCCCATTATGTTTAGTGCTCATTAAGGATTTCCAACTAGGCTTTCATTGCAACCCCCCACAAGAAATATCATTTGGAAGTCTACTCAATGAATGAGATTATCAAAGCCACCATCCATACGCTCCTTGTCTCAGCTCTGAATGATAAATGATGTTTGCAAGTGAAGAGGAAAGCTGAAGCATGAGGATGGGCTGCTGCAAGCTGCTGCTGCTGCTGCCACATCACCGCCGGATGCTATATACAGTCCTTGCTGGCTGGTCCACTGTTGCTCCAATACCAGCTGCCCTGTATCAATCCAAATAGATTGGCACTGGAAATCAGTCATCAGCATTTTCTCTGGGTTTCCATATCGACCTTGTTTGGCTGTGTAATAAGATAGCTATGATCTTGAATGTTGAAGATTTGAATTCACCTTGAAAGCCCAGTTCTATTGATATAGAACACATAAGATTTTAACAGTGTCTCATTATCAGCCTGTGCCACCGTCAGTGCCACCAGCCTTGATTAGGCCATAGCACAGGCAATAAAATATGTAGCTATAACCTTGAATTTTGAGGATTTGGAATTGAATTGAAATTTCCTTTCTAGTGACATACAACACATCAGACTTGAATGGTCTGTCAATATCAACCTTTGCTACTGCCAGTGCCACCATCACCAATCAGGCCATAACACATGCAATAAAATAGTTGTGACCTTGAATGTTGAAGATTTGGATTTGCCTTGAAATTTCGGTGCTGGTGACATATAGCATGGGAAATCTGGTTGGTGTTGCAATTTCAGCCACAGTGCCACAAATTGCTCATAACACCTTGTATAAGACAGCTACAGCCATGAGTGCTGCTGATTTGGACTTGTCTTTGAATTTTACTTCTGGTGGTATATACAGTCAACTCTGTCATAGCCCATACTTTTCCGTGGCAGCCTCCAGTTATGGTTTATGACAGAGTATGGTCTTTGCCAGTGGACACTTATTATCAAGGAATAATGGAATTTTTGAAACATTTTCTCTACAATATTTACAGCTATATGCGGAACTTAGGGCATGGACACTTTTTTGTGATTTCATTCATTTTACAATAAATCACTTGTATCTTCCTCAGTTGTTGAGTTTTTCTGACAAGAAATAGATATTTGGAATTGCCTCGAGCAGGTGCACAAGATGGTGCATTTAGATTTTCTACTTGTAAACAATGACCTGTGAGCACTAGTCTGTTGTGTTCATTCTAGCAGTGTAACTGTGGCTGCTCTCGAATGTCTGTTCTGGTAGCTATGAAACTTCATATTTGATGCAATATGCACTTTATATACTCAAAATAAAAATATTACCTGTATGCATATGGATTTGGGCTTGCTGCTGACACTCCACTGATGACATCTATGCCAAAGGTCCCCTGGTGCGACATCAATTGGCACAGTGTATATGGCATCAATTAAAAAGTTTCATAGGAAGAGCGTACAGCAGCTCCAGAAGGGCAAGGGAAACATCAGAAACTCCAGAGAATGATCGAAGACATTATTAGGGTGGTTTACTGGTCTATTAACCCCAGAGTTGCCGGCCTAGATAAGTACTGACAGACTTCCCTGGTTGGTGTGAAAATGCAGGATCTCGTCACGGGCAAAATTGGCCACCTAACTCTGATATGACCTTTTAGCTAGAACACTTTTTACCAGATACTAAGATTGTAACAAGGCACATCTATCTTAGACTCTTCAGTGACCTTGCTCTTAGCTCAGGCATGGACAGCTGCTCAAAACTTAAGGCAGTCAGACGGAAGGATTCAGTAGACCCTGCCAGGTTAGTTAACTACGTACCAGCAGTTGCTGAAAAACTGTAGTGTACAAGGCCCAGCAAGTTGCTGGGCCTTTCAGTTAACTACTACCCAGCACATTGGTGGGGCATCTAGTTGATTTTTATCCAGCAGCGGGTAGCTGGGTGGCGGGGGGGATTGGGCTGGGCGAACCGGGCGACGCGGGCGTTTATTGATAGGGGGGTGTTCAATATTTTGCCGCCGGCTAGCTGGCGCGGCTGCAAATGAAATTCCGAATTGGGGTACATTGCTCTTGGGCGTTTTGGGGCTCCCAAATCTGGTTGGGCGCATTGCCGTGCCTGGGGCAGCACCCGAATGGCCGCATTCGGAATCCGACCTTTCCCGCCGCTGCCCCCGTTCCCATTCCGGTTCCCCTGCTCCGCTACAGCTGCTGGCAGCGCGCAGGCTTATCTGTATGGGGTGTCAGGATGCAACTTCTGCGGTGGGATGATATACTCATGGGGGGTAATATACCCCCCAAATAAAAGTAGACATTTAGACATCTAATACAAAAATTTACATTAATACATGGAGCACATTTCCTAATTCATCAAGGAATCATAAGTGGCAAGTGGGTGACGGACTGTGAAGGTTATGTCGGGCCAGCAACAGGAGGGTGTGACGAGAAGAAGGCAAGACGAGAGATGATGAAGCAACAATGGCGGCGGCGACGACACGCGTCGCTCTGACATGATCGGGTGGTTCCGCATTTGGGCATCAGCTGTGGCTGATGCTGTCTCCGAGCATCGTAGGCAGCACTGTGTCTTCTCTGATCGCCCTATCCATCCAGTACCCTGATATTGTGTGTATACCATGTAGTTTAAGTAATTTATTTAGTTTAATTGCAGCAAATTAGCCCACAGCATCTATACTACTGTGATTTAGCTGATTTAGAGTCATTTTCCCCCTCAATCACTATCTACTGAGACTTCGAGAGCTTATATATGCTCAGAGACGATTAAATATCGTTCAATGTGCATATTCAAAGTTTTATAACTTGTTTAAAGCAAGCTATCGCTCCATTATTGATCTAGACCAATGAGCTTTTCTGAAGATAATGTCATGCTCTCTATAGTATCTGCACAAGCCGCTAGAGGTATCTGCTACAGTCAAAGCTCTCTCAGAGCATATATAATACATGTATAAGCTCTGAACAAGCCACAGAAGAGACCCAGAATGTTTTTGAAGGCTTACAGAAGCAGATAAAGATATGACATCACTAATGGCCTGAAACCCGGGTCCCACATGCCTATTGGCCGATAAAAATTAGATCGGACCATTGGAATAGTCTATTGTAAGGTATATTAGCATGTTGGAAAAGACTATACAGGGTAAGATATGTTGTGGAAAGTGGGAAGTTGAAAACACTAGCAAAGAGCATGATGTATACAGAGATTCATTGATGACTTACACTCAAACTCGCAATTCTGCAGCAATGTTGGCCGCATTGAAGCGGCTTTGGTTTTCTCGACGCCACATCATTAGAGTAGTACTATGAATGCTAATTCAAGTCTCCGATCAAGTGTGGCGGTAGTGGATCGAATACGATAGAGAGAAAGCTGTTTTGCTGAGATAGCGTCCAAATGCGGTAAGTCATGGCTATATCGCTTCGATCTCGTTACTCTCGGCTCCGATTTTGTTTTCAAAACTTGAACAGTATATTAATAGGTCTATAGACTGTATACGGATGGCAGAAATAAATAAAATTGAGTGTTGGGCTCGCGATAGAGCAAACGATGTCGACAGTGACGCGCCACCGGATCGACCGGATCGGGCAATCTTGGTGTTTAGTGCCCATCGTCTCTCTCTCTCTCTACCTTGACCTCGGCGGCCACAGCAACACAGGAGAAGCGGGAGGATGGTTGGAGGGCTTATAAAAGGGTAAGTACACACATATTCATTGTTTTACTTACCATTTTTTGAATTTAGAACCGCTCAGGACTGCGCATCGCCGCATGCCAGTCCTGACCCCTTATTTCCCCCCTTTGCATGCTGCTACATGCTCTCGTGTATGCGCTCGCATTCTGGACATATGTGCCCTTGCTGTACGTGCTGCTCGTGTGCGCCACGGAAATGTGAACGCAGTAGCTGGGGTGCATGCACGCACGCACATCTCAGTCCATCCTCACATGATACGCGTCATCCAGGGCCCACGAGAGTCTTCGTGCACCTGGTGACGTGTATATACAGTGCTGGGCTGTATTGTGCTGCATTAGCCGGGTGACGGGAATGGGCGCTGCCATTTCGGGATCAAACGCGTGCGCGGGGCAGCCGCGCCTGACGACAACACGTCCATTTCGGGCCAGTGCACCAGCCAGACCGGAAAGCGGTCCAGAGGAAGGTCAAGGAGCAGGGGGAGGCGGGGGAGGCGGCAGCGGTGGGAAAGGTCGGATTCTGAATGCAGCCATTCGGGTGCTGCCCCAGGCACGGCAATGCGCCCAACCAGATTTGGGAGCCCAAAAACGCCCAAGAGCAATGTACCCCAATTCGGAATTTCATTTGCAGCCGCGCCAGCTAGCCGGCGGCAAAATATTGAACACCCCCCTATCAATAAACGCCCGCGTCGCCCGGTTCGCCCAGCCCAATCCCCCCCGCCACCCAGCTACCCGCTGCTGGATAAAAATCAACTAGATGCCCCACCAATGTGCTGGGTAGTAGTTAACTGAAAGGCCCAGCAACTTGCTGGGCCTTGTACACTACAGTTTTTTAGCAACTGCTGGTACGTAGTTAACTAACCTGGCAGGGTCTACTGAAGGATTATAATAAGCAGGTATTTGATTCCCACAAATCTTTTGAAAGTGATTTGGGTAAACGGTAAAGATTGAATGTGTACAGAGAACTAACTGTAGAAAACTAGGACACTCTGGAAATAGAATCTTAAGACTAAAATGAAGGTGAGTCAGGTGCTAGCACACTCAGGAGCTACAGTAGATGCCTAAGAATCAACTGGGAGCCGGGAGCTGTCAGTCTCTCTGGGATCTACCTCTATTTATACCATTCTGAAGCTCTGATCTCAAATCTTCCTGCAGCCTTCCTATTGGCTGATATTAATAGTATGTACCTCAAAAACAGGGGTCCTTTTTCTTATTGGCTGGCTATTTTTAGATTGGGGTCCGTCCCTAAAATGCTGAAGTGTGATTGACTGGCTAATTATAGCACAGAGTCTGTAACAGTCTCTGCTAGTTACTTACCAAAATATAATCGGACAAAGGGTGTGAATAGATCGATAGTGATAGAGATAGATCAAGACTGCTTGAGAGAGCTGAGACCTTAGTCTTTAACGAAGTGAATTAGACTGAGGAATCGTCCT
>JACXVL010000669.1:0-27854 GCA_014898675.1 Athelia sp. TMB
CTGCGCTCGCTTCGGCGCCTCTTTCTCGGCAGTTTAAGGACTTGATATGTGCGCCGCTGCGTCGTCATCCTACGCACAGCCCAATCGTAGTGGTCATCGATGCCTTGGACGAGGGCATTTCCAAAGAATTGGAAGTCATCCTGTCCCGCGACGCTGTTGACCTCCCAGAAAACCTTCGACTCTTCATCACATCGCGACCAACTAGAAGCACTGAACGGTTTCTCTCCAGTAAAGATCATGTGAAACCTTATGTCTTCGAAACTGATTCGGATGAGAATCGTCGGGATATCGCGGCCTACGTAGATGCGGAATTACGAGATGTGAGGTTCAACACGGGAACTGCTGAGCTGGATGAAGCCGTGGTCCGCGACTTTATTATCATGTCGGAAGGCCTTTTCGTCTGGATAGTCACGATCTTTGACTATTTGCTTGATGTTACCAATCCAACACAAGAATTGAAACTACTGGTTTCGACATCGAGCCTACAAGAGCGTCCCGCTTTCAACACGACGATGGATTCTCTTTGCGCCAAAATTCTCGCCGCTAATAATGATGACGACTGGCACGACGAAAGTTTCTGCCGAAATTACCAACACATCATAGGTGTCATCGTGGCAGCAAGGCGACCCCTTTCGCTGGCGGTTCTTCGAGCTTTGCACGGTGACCGTCAAACCCCATCCCTCGAAGCTCTGCTGGAACGTTTTTCTAGCATCGTTGTTGTGAATGCTGAAGATCAGGAGCGCACTGTTCGCATCTTGCACCATTGCTTACGTGGATTTATGATGGGTCGCGCCGCCGGCGCTCTGGAAACACGCAAGTTTCAAATAGTGGAGAAAAAGACCGCCGAAGAACTTGCCAATATCTGCGTTCAAACGATGGATCTGCGCCGAGCTCTCGCGGTAGAGCAAGTGACCAATAGCGCTAAACTTGCCACATCACTCCATGATCTTCACTCGTACCTGCACACGCTTGGGAGACAGGGGGAGGCTCTGACAGCGATACAAGAGGCCGTGGATCTGTATCGGGCTGGGCCGATGGTGAAAACGGTGGCATTCAAGTCCGACCTCGCTAACTTGCTCGACGATCTCACTATCCAATTGAACATTGGCGGGGAAACCAAAAAGGCTCTGAAAGCGATAGAGGAGGCCACTATGCTGCGCCGGACGCTACTGGATGCTGAAAACGAAGCTGTTTTGCAGAGCCTGGGCATCATTCTGAACAGGATCAAGCGGATCGCCGTCGTTACAATCAGTCTGGTTGGGGCATTGGCAAAGGTAAAACCGTGAACGACATTTGGGAGGAACAATAGGCTGATGAGGATTTTGCTTTCAGGTTCACACATATGCCGAAACTGCATGGAAGGTGTTTTATTCGTTACGCAAGGTTCGTAGTAGAGGGGATTTCGAAAGCTACCATCTCTCTGACAGTGTGGATTAGGCTTACGAACAGCGAAAAGAGATCGATGCTGCCGGTCTAGGACTCTTCAAGCAAATGGAAACTTTCTACTCCTTCGTCGACGACTTCGAGAGCAGCCTTCCCGGGAAGATCGAACAATTGGAGAGTGTTATCACTCGAGCTCTTGAGCAGACCATCGAGTGCGGCATCTTCTTTCGCGAATATACCACCCACGGATTTGCTGGTGAGTGTGTAGTGGTGTCACTGGAGCCAACAAGCTCATTGTGTTGAAATAGGTCGCGCTGTGAAGCACGATGGGACAAATCGTGCCCAGGTGATATCAGAGCTGCAATCAAAATTGGATCAACTTCGGGATGATCTGATCTCTGAAGTGACTCTGCCTACTGCATTTTTGTCTAGCCAAACAAAACGTGGGGTCGATAGGCTTGGTTCGTTTTCTGCTTCCCTCTTGTACAAGCTTGATGACTGATAACTGATATTTGGTTCCTAGCCGATTACAATATTTTGAATGGTTTAAAGCCCGCAAGTATGAACGCCGCTGACCGACCATTGTGTCTCCCAGGCACTCAACAAGCCCATCTGGAAAAGGTCATTGACTGGCTCCTGACACCTTCGAGCCAAAATGTCTTGTGGTTGCACGGCGCAGCCGGTTTAGGCAAGAGCACAATAGCAACGACCATCGCTGCCTATTTCAGAGGCCTTCACCGGCGCGGCGCCTTCCTCTTATTTGACCGAAACTCTCCGCTAGAGAGCGCTCCATCACGGGTCATAACGACCTTGGCCTTTCAACTCGCACATAAAAGTCCAGCCATCCATGCAACTGTTTCCCTCGCCATCGAGCAACAGCCGGAGCTTATTTCAGACCCACTTGCAATCCAATTACAATCATTGCTAGTTGAGCCGCTTGTCGCCGCGGCCGAACAAATCGAGGGGCCCATTATTATTGTTTTGGATGCATTGGACGAATGCGGTGATGGTTATTCGAGGCGAAAACTACTCGACATATTGTCGACAGACTTGGGTGGACTACCTGCTCAGTTCCGTATCTTGATTACCAGTCGACCAGAACACGACATTAAAGGCGCCTTCGCATCTCGTAGCCACATCCACATCAGGAAAATCCCACCCTGCCAATTGGGGCCGATTGTGGATGCACTTGCCAATTGTACCCAATTGGCAGCAACGGATCACAATCGGAAAGCAATTGCTAATACGTCCAGACTTCAAAACATCCAATACTAGAGTATATTCAATGTGGGTGTAAAAGCAGCATAGATAGAATGAAAATGCGATTAAATTAAATTGGAGTGACTTTGGAACTAGGGAATGATGTTATGTCGCATTTTTGCCAAATTGCAACCTTCTTGCGACCTCTTGAAAAATGAGCATTAATGTCAAGGAGCGCAAGAGAGAAACGAAGGACTTGTCGAAAATGTGCCTTCCTTGTTTAGCGCCCGGGTGTAATACATTGCAGCCGAAATGTGCCGAACTGTCGACGTGTCACTTTCGCCCACCTTCACCAACTATCATCACTACCACTACCACCACCACCACCACCACCACCACCACCGCCACCGTCCCTCCCATTCCATCTCTCTTGGACTATCTGTCTGCACTTGCGGTCCTTCTCATGCCCTACCATTCGAATGTGAGTACTTGGCAATGACGGCTATACTCTAACTCTGAGCAGGAGTTACTCTGTCACCGTTGGTTTTGCTGGATACTGTGCCGTCAAGGTTGTTGGTGAGTACACCCACGCACTTTCTACCTGTTCTCGAGACACCTCGACATGGCTTATGTATCGCTCTTGTCAGCATCGTGTTTGTAGCACACTAATCACCCCATCCTTCCGTCCTGCCTCCGCCAGTGACCCGCTTATCAATGTTGTGTTTTGCTGCTGGGCGCATGTTGGTATGCCTTCATTTGACTCTCGCCGCGCCTAGATTAACAATTCCTCAGTGGTTTATGTGGTGCTTTCCGTGATCTCACCACTTGATGCTACTGTGCATGTGTGACTTAATCATTTCTCAATGGTATGCATTCTCTTGATATGTTTCAAGCTTAAGCTTACTAACCACTTATCATCAGGTTTCAATTTGATATTCGCAGCGGCGGAGCGCATGTAGGATTTGATTTTTGTAGTGATCATATTTAGGGATGTAGTGACTTGTATTTTTGCACCAATACATAAATTTTACCACCCATAAAATGGCCTGAGTGAACGTATAAGCAAATGACTGGCATAATCGGATACCATTTGTCGTAATCAGACTCTAATTGACAAAAATCGAGTGCCAATTGGGCACCAATTGAACCATGTACACCGCGTCGATGTTAAATTGAACGGAATGTCGCCAATTGGCAGGCATGTTCAATTGCCGCCAATTGACGCCAAATGGCACCAATTGGCCAGTTACGGTTTTCCTGATGCATGCCATCGACCTTTCAAAGGCAAGCGATGCAGATATGCGGATCTTCATTCAGCATGAAATGCGGCAGATATACCGAATCAGACATGAGGCCGAAGAGCCATTAAGGGGCTGGGGAGATGTTGAAATCGAGAAATTAGTAGGCTTCGCGGCCGGCCTGTTTATCTGGGCAGCGACAGCCATGAAACTTCTGTTCACAGCGGATTTCCCCGATCGATGGTTGGCCAATTTGCTGCGCCACGACCGCCCAGCCTTCACCCTCGACGAGCTGTACAAGACGGCTCTGCTCTCTGCAAGCAAATGGGAATCTGACGAGACGACAGTGGTCTACAACAAAGTCCTTGGACTCATTATCATCAGTCAAGTTCCGTTAACGGATGACACACTCTCGACCCTCCTAGAATTTAACGATGGCGGGGGAACCTGCCAGACTGCCCTCCGACGGCTTGGCTCTGTCATTCAGTGGAGCAAAGGACAGCCCGCTCGCACGCTGCATAAATCGTTTCCCGATTTCCTCACCGATCCCACGCACAAGCTTGAACCCTGGTTCATCGACGTCCACCAACATCATCACTCCCTTACAGTTTCCTGCTTGCGCATCATGAATAATCAACTGCACTTCAACATTGGCAATCTAGCAACATCCCATATCCCTAACGCAGACATTCCAGATCTTTCCGACCGCGTAGTGATTGCTGTTCCGCAAAGCCTATCATACTCATGTCTTTTCTGGGGATATCATATCCGAGAATCCCTGTCTGAAGACTCGAGCATCCTACCATTGATCTTGACGTTTTTCGAGGAGAAATTCCTTTTCTGGTTGGAAGTCCCGAGTCTGATGGGGGAGATTCCCCTAGTATCACAAACAATGACGGATATAAAGGAATATATCTCAGTAAGCTAATCTTGTGCACGGAGTAGCATTCATACAAGCCAAAACTGACGATTGGCGGCATATCAGAACCCCGGCAGCAAAGAGTACCCTTTTGCGCAAGATGGCCTTGCGTTTTCCCGCAGATTTGGACCAGCGATGGCATTCAGCACGCCCCACATCTATATCTCCTGTATGGCTTTTGCGCCTCAAGCATCAGTGATCAAGAAACAATATATGTCGCATATGACGAAGATATTGACAGTCAAGAGCGGGATGGATGATACATGGCCAGTCCTCCAGCAGGTATTTGAGGGCCACACCAACCGGGTCATTGCAGTTGCCTTCTCTCCCGACGGGCGGCGCGTGGCGTCGGGTTCGTGGGACACGACGGTTCGAGTATGGGATTCAGAGACGGGCACTCTCATCGCCGCACCACTCGAAGGGCACACTAAGGGTGTAACCTCGGTAGCCTTCTCTCCGGACGGACAGTGGATCGCATCAGGCTCTGCCGATAAGTCTGTTTGCGTATGGAACACGGAGAGGGGTGCTCTCATCGCCGGCCCATTTGCAGGACACACAGATACGGTCAAATCAGTCTCTTTCTCGCCCGATGGGAAGCGGATCGCATCGGGTTCGAGCGACGGGTCTATTCGGATTTGGAATCCACAGACGGGGGCTCTTATTGCTGGGCCATTTGAAGGGCACGCTGGCGCAGTGCATACAGTGGTATTTTCTCCCGATGGGCGGCGCATTGCATCTGGCTCGGGGGACGAGTCTGTTCGAGTATGTGATTCGGAGACGGGTGCCCTAGTCGCTGGACCATTCGAAGGGCACACTGAGACTGTCTATTCAGTGGCCTTCTCTCCAGACGGGACGCGCATCGCATCGGGCTCCGCAGACCAGTCTGTTCGAGTATGGGACGCGGATACAGGCGTGCTCAGCGCTGCACCATTCGAAGGACAACCCGACGAGATCAACTCAGTGGCCTTCTCTCCGGACGGTCGGCGCATCGCATCAGGCTCGGAAGATTGTTCTGCTCGAGTCTGGGATGCAGAGTCGGGTGCCCTCGTCGCCGGACCATTCCAAGGGCACACTGATTCGATTCGCTCGGTAGCCTTCTCGCCTGACGGGCAGCGCATCGCATCGGGCTCGGACGATAATTCTGTTCGAATATGGAGAGCGGAGAGCGGAGTTCTCTCCGCCACACCATCTGAAGAGAACACTGGTCTCATTTCATCAGCAACCATCTCGCCGGACGGACGACACATCGCAGCAGCCTCGGGCGGGTCAGGGCGAGTGTGGGATGTCGAAACGGGTGCTCTCACCGCCGGACCGTTCGAAGGGCACACTGGTTATATTTGGTCGGTAGCCTTTTCGCCGGACGGGCAGCGCATCGCATCGGGCTCGCGAGACGGGTCTGTTCGTGTATGGCACACACAGACGGGCGCCCTCGTCGCTGGGCCATTCGAAGGGCACAACCAGACGGTCGCCTCGGTCGCCTTCTCGCTGGACGGGCGGCGCATTGCATCGGGCTCGTGGGACGAGTCTATTCGAGTGTGGGACGCAGAGACAGGTGCCCTTGTCGTCGGACCATTCAAAGGGCACACCAGGTGGGTCAGATCAGTGGCCTTCTCGCCAGACGGGCGGCGCATCGCATCAGGCTCGTGGGACGCATCTGTTCGGGTATGGGACGCACAGACGGGAGCTGTCATCGTTGGGCCATTCAAAGGACACACTGACTATGTCACCTCAGTGGTCTTCTCACCGGACGGCCAGTGTATCGCATCGGGCTCCAGGGACAATTCTGTTCGTGTTTGGAATGTGGACACAGGTGTTCTCGTCGCTAGACCATTCGACGGGCACATCGACTGGGTCAACTCGGTGTCCTTCTCGCCGAATGGGCAGTACATTGTATCAGCCTCAGACGACCGGTCTATTAGGGTATGGGACGCACAGACGGGCGCTCTCATCGCTAGGCCATTTGGAGAGCATTCCGCCTTTGTGAAATCTGTTGCTTTCTCGTTGGATGGACACCGCCTGCTATCTGCAAGTGGTACCACCATCCGCGTCGACAATTTCACTCAGATGATTGCCTCGCCGAAGCCACAAGGCATACCATCCACCTCCTCAGACCGCAACTCCTCCTACAATGACGCAGACGATGGGTTTGCAAATGACTCGCGCCTTGAGCACGGGTGGATGCGCAACCGCGACGGTGCCTTGCTGTTCTGGGTCCCGCCTGAACATCGGGCGGAGCTCTATTGGCCTCATAGAATAGCTGTCATGCCCACACGATCTACCCGCCTGGACATGGAACACTTTGTTCATGGAGAGAAGTGGGCTCAGTGCTACGAGGAGCGGCTTTGATGCTTTCGTTTGGTGGGGGGGGGGGGTATGTCATTGTCCGGAAACTGATTACATTGGTGCCAAGATATTGTGTTGGTTGTATACATATATTTATCGCGGATTTGTAGCATCAATCAGGTTGAAATCGATAGGGAGATTGTTGCTGCAAGTCAGTTTTGGAGGTATGCGTACCTTTCTGAACCCCGCTTACCTCATACATCGCTGGGTCTAAGCCTCATGGTGATAGCGGCATTGGCTGGGTCGCGCACGAAATGGATGCGTAA
The DNA here is from genome assembly GCA_014898675.1 of Athelia sp. TMB. Lineage (NCBI taxonomy): Eukaryota > Fungi > Basidiomycota > Agaricomycetes > Atheliales > Atheliaceae > Athelia > Athelia sp. TMB. The sequence goes on from JACXVL010000669.1 coordinate 7,350, forward strand.
GAGTGAGGGATAGGAGCGCATCGTGTACGGAGGCAGAGCTCCGTATCTGTGCCGACTGTAAGCGCTGATAGCCATCCACAGGGATGGCAGACGTACCTCATGGATGGCGCAGTGTGCTGGCAGCAGGGCCGTGGCTGCAGAGCAAGGCTTCGTCCCACTGCGTCTCAGGGAATACCGTGCGTCATGGGATGAGTTGATGACGCGAGGCAGCGAGGGTCCCGAGAATGGGCGAGTAGAGTCACGATGAACAGAGTGGAGGCGATTTCACCTCTTGCTGGTGGGCCTTGTGGGCGACTTGCGATGGCGGCGAAGGCCACCCCCAGCGACCGAGATCGAGATGTGTGCAGACGATGACATCGAGGCCGCCGCGTGATGTCATCAATGAGCTCAAGACCTTGTTCATGACGATGTGAAGGTACTCATCGAAGCGCAGGAAGGACTTCTAGCGGAACTTTTACTTCAGGAAGGCACGCCCGGCCCGGCCGATCCCGCTGGACTCGAATTTCCGAATCCGCGTCTGTCGCTGCCCCTCGTCAGTCGTTAAACAAGTACGCGCTGGTCTATACGTCCGCTATCTTCTCGTACCGTTCTACCGCGCCCTACATCACCTGCAACACGCTCTCCTCTGCCCGCTGCTAGCCTGGGGTTCGACACGCTCGTTGTGACGTGGATCCCCAAGACCCAGAGTGCTGCAGGAGGAGGCAGGGGGCGACATCATCTCCACAACCGCGCCAATCTTGAACATCCTATGGGAAAGCTGCAAAGTGAGCCCCACCCACCTGTCAGCGGTCCGTTCTGACTATTCACTAGTGTCGCAAACCGCGGCCCCCTTCTGTCCCACTTGTCACCTATCTCTCCTGGACGGCTCAAAGTGCCCGGCTCCAACTTTGTGATCCTTTATGCATGGCTCACCCCCGTTGTATCACCACAGCGCGCGTGCAACTGAACTCTAGGCCACAATTCACGAGTCCATGAAGAAGCCTGGCATGATGCCCGCAGCGCGCTCAGCGCGCTGTCTAAGGTTGCCCAAATATGTCGCGCGCCCTACAAGCGTGTTTCTTTGGCCCCACGCTGAGCATGAGCTGATATATAACCAGAGATGGGATCAGCCAGACGTTTCGAGCGCGAGCAGATGACACCCATTCGCTAGACATCACCCCCGCGATCACTCACTTATAGGAAAGCTGCTCGGATTCAGCGGTGCCGCACAAGCACGATCTTCTCCTACACCTGTAACTCAACCATCAGCAAGGCGGATCAACCCGTGCTTGCCCTCGCCGCACTCCCGGACAGGCCCACTGGCAGTACTGTGCTGCTATAGTCGCGTGTCCCTTGAACCTGCGCTACTTTCTCCATATGCCCCCGGCTCAAGCCAGCGCCAATATTAATGGCGTAGGCCCGCTCACCGCGCCTCTATTTCCCGCCTTCGATTCTAGGAACCTCGCTATAACCAGTTTTTCTCCTGGACCAGTGATTGGGCGTGACACTGGAATTTGAAATCGCGTCGCTGCAACAAAGCGGGAGGCTGACCAGACCTCGCTCATGCAGCCAGGCATCTTCTCTCATAGTATGGTCGCCGAAAGATTGACAGCCGCCCGCCTCCCTTGATCGTGATGTATCCACAGTCGGTGAATTTCGATGGGCAGCGGGGAAGTGATAGTCTCACCGCAAGGGCGAAATGGAGGATTCGTGATGAGAGCAACAATCACTTTCAAGCTATTAACACATTCGCAGCTGTGAGTTCTGACTTGCTTTAATTGCAATGGCTCATACATTTTGCAATTGAGAAGAACGGGTGATAGGCGCAACCATTGAGTGTAGTGATAACATACCGTTTACACGCCTTGCAATATTTATTTACTAGGCACAATGTATTCCTATCCCAATAAAATCCTGATTTTATGCCACCTCATTATGCTTTTGATGTCCGCTTCATCTGCCAATGATTCACAATTTGTTTGAACGTGTTCACATGAAGTGTAGCTGAACATTCAATCGTGTAGGTGGCACACGTGAGGGCGAGTGATAACAAAGAAGTTGTGAGAAAGATAACACAATATCTGCTGCATCATGCAGAGCGGAAACTGCTCGGAGGACGGGGCGCCATTGAGCAAAGAGAGAGGCGGAAGCGGTGATTTGTCGCCGGTCCGGAGGCTCCGACGCGAAAATGAAACCATTTCGAGCGGCGTAGTGGCCAAAACGGGGAGTCAGTCAGCAACAACACCCGTGCGCCTCGTGATCCACTGCATCACGACGAGCTTGACCACGACTAGCACGGCGAGCAAGCCAACACAACCTCTCAGGATCTAGGACGGGATCGGGACTCGGGATTCGCTCACACTCGTCACCGGCGCTCGTCACCGCGTCATCCGCCTCTCAAGCAACCCCGTGCTCTAGCGCGAGAACGTCCAGGGGCGCCTCCGTCTCTGCCTCTCCCTCTGCTTCGTCAACCGCGATCCCCGTGTCCACGTCAGACTCTGCAAGTACTAGTGGCCTGACTACGATCCTCGCCCAACCGAGACATTCGTCCCCTTCAGTGCGTCTATTGTCCCTTGCCAACACCCATTGCAATTGGCAGAATGTCTGGACCCCCACGGCACCTGCTCCGCGGCCTTGTCCCCCGCCCCAGTCCAAACTCTCCCTTGCGCAACCCACGATCGTTGGTCCACTACCGGCCAGCGGCGGGCGCTGCGTCAGCACCTCTGGCTCCGTCCTGCGCTTGTATTTCTGTAAGGGCTGTCCCCAAGGTGCGCCCCCATCCCCCTTTCCCCAGGCACGAACATTGCGATTGCCTGAACTCTGGGGTGCTCGCGTGCGGGAAGGCGATGGGTGCTGAACTCCCCGACCGGACGTCAACCTCGCGCTCGGGCAACGATGAGCTGCGCGCGCAACGTCCCCACTGAGCGCAATTGGCAGGGCGCGGACGCGCATGCCGCCTAAGACGTGCGGGGATGCAATCAGAGGGCGTCATCGCGTGCGCGGAGGACCTTGCGCTGAACAAGCAGGACTGCTACCGCGGCGGACGGGGCGAGGTGTACTCTTCGCATGAGGCGATATGAGCCTTCACGAGATGTAGCTGCGGGCGTTCGCGAAGCGCGGGCGCGGGAGCGTGTGTGCGCTTCCAACTGCGCAGCCAAACGTCCCCGTGCGAGAACCGGCTCCTACTTGATATGGTCCTTGGGACAATGTCGCCTTCCAGGTGTGTGCTTTTACTGCTGTCATACAGCGGCAATGCTGACATGCGGCGCAGGACTTCGTGCTACCTCGCCCTCCGTGTGCGCTATGAATAACTCGTATATCAACCAACCGGCCTCCTCGCGTACGTCGACGAGGATATGCCGGCTCCGCGACTGCGAACAACGGCTACTGGGGCGCGCAACTCGAGCAGGCATCAATCGACTGGGGCACTGCGGTTCGACAACATAGTGGCGCGGATCATGTGCGCGTACTACCAGATGGGGCCGGACAAGAAGTACTTCGCGGTGCGCCTCGATAACGACAGAGAACGTGGAGTACGAGGGCCAATGTCTGAACGAGCACGCGAACATGCGAGCACGGATCACAGCGTGCAGACCCACGAGATCGGCGCGGCGCGTACTGCTGCCCAAGACTCGGAACGGGCAAGTCTATCGTGGCTTGTGGCGGGCGTGGTGAATGGCGCTGGTGAATGCATCCAGTTGGCAACAGCGTTTCCCGTTGACTTCGTCGAGTCAAGAACCTCGCCACCGTCGAGCCTGATGCAAGCCGAACGAGGATGGCAGCGACTCGTGCTCAGACCGTGACTGAGACAACGCACCAAGCTTGCGCTTCTGCTTCTCAGTTACGAGCAGTGTCATTCAGCTTCAAGCGCGATTAGTGGGGCCGTGGCCGCCGCGGGCGACATCAGTGACGCTGAATGTCGATGGAGACGATGTTTATTCCTGGCCAAACGCTTGGTGAGCTGTTCTGTGTACCGGAATCGACCAGAGCAGTGCTGACGATTGGGTAGGGCGCATGTACAGATTCTGGGCTATCAGAATAACGGTCATACCAGCACCCAGAGCCGCTCATACGCACTTTTCGAGACGCAGCTTTGGAGAGACTGCGAACGCTCGCGAAGAAGTTCGCGGTAGACATGGACTATCAACAAGAACCCCGCGCCCGCTGATCCCTTTTGCCCGCATCATCATCTTGACCGTCCAGCTGGCCGATATCACTATCCCCATCCGCAACGGCATGCGAATGAGCAAATATCGTTCTCAGAGCGAACCAAGAAGCCCTAGAGCTGCAAATCCACCCATAATCTCGCTGCTTCCGCTGCATTATCCTGAAATTCAGCTCCCTCGACCAATGTCTCTTCCTCGTGGCCCCTTTCCAATTGAGCCCCCACTGTGCAGATGCCACGAGTGAGGGATAGTAGCGCCAATGCGAACGCTTTTCGACTCTTGCGAGAATGACCCGCGGAAAACTGCTCGATGCTGCGCGGGACGTCTGGTTCTCCGGAGTCACCGAGCTGAAGCAGCAGCAGCAGAGGTTCCGGAAGGTGAGATCAGGCGATAGAGGCGTGTTGAACGGAGCTGCGCCGCTGGTGTTGGCCCGAGTCGGGCAAGCGGAAGAGAGTGGCTGATGGCATGGTGTAGCGAGACTGTAATGGCATTTCTGGGCGGCCGGTGTGAGCAAAAACCGGCTCGTTGGCTATTCGTTGAGCGGAATGGTAGCACGCCATTCATATGTCCTGTGACGGTTATGTACTAGGCACGATCGATTGTAGTACTGTATCAATACAATCCCATGTTCATATCCCCTTCCCTGTCAATGACTATGCACAGGCCCAAACACTTGCTGGTGCGTAGAAGTGGCATGCATCGAGGAATGATCCAAAAAATGGTGCCGTGAGCTCGCATGCATCGTATATACTACTATATCACAGGAAGAAACAGCACAGAGGGCGTAGGTGCATGAGCCAATGAGAGTTTGCGGTCGCGATTTGTCCCCGGTCCGGGATCTCCGACGCGAAAGTGACACCATTTCGAGCGGCGTAGTGGCCCAAACGGGTAAGCCGTCTGCAACAACACCCGCGATCGACCGCACCACGACGAGCAAGACGGTGACGCGACCTCAACACGATCGGGACCCAACAAATGCTCGTCATCGCGTCATTGGTGTCGTCAGACGACATCCATATTCACCACAACACGTCGAGAAAGTCGCGCTCGGTAGATGCGTCCCCTCAAACAAACGAGCTTGAAGGCCTCGCGACTGCGCTGGGGAGGAATCCAATGGCGGGCGCGCCGAGACACGTCAGACAGGCACAACCGCGGCCCTAGTTGATCATCCTCCTTTCTTCCTCCCCAGGCTCCTCCTCGCGACGTGCGCCGCGGCGAACCTCAACACCGACGCGCGCGACTTCACGCACAAGACCCACAAGCGCCACTGGGGCGGCCGCGCCGTCGCCGCGCCTGACAGCGGCAAGGCCTTCTCCAGCTCCAGCTCGAGCCACCACACCACCACGTCAAGCAAAGCCGGTACCGCCAAAGCGGCGAGCACGACGTCGAAGCACGCGGGCACGTCGAGCAAGCCCGTCAGCTCCAGCTCCAGCAATCATTTCAGCTCCAGCTCCAGCGCGTCCAAGTCCGCATCTGTGTCCACGAGCAAGTCCGCCGCTGCGTCGTCGACCGCGAGCTGAGCCTCCTCCACCTCCGCGAGCGGCACCCTCCCCCCTCCAGTGCGTATCCCCCCTTCCCCTTGTCCCCAATCCCTGTCTCCGCACACGCCCATACTAACCCCCATTCGCAGAGCCCGTGAACGGCGACGGCGACTGGTCCGCATCCGTGTCGAAGGCGAAGGCCTTCGTCGCGCAGCTCACGATCCCCGAGAAGGTGAACCTCACCACCGGCGTTGACACCGACGGGCGCTGCATCGGCAACTCCAGCTCCGTCCCGCGCCTCGGCTTCGCCGGATTCTGTCTCGAGGTACGACCCCCTTGTGCGGTGAATAAGACACATTGCTGATACGGCGGTGCGCAGGACTCGCCCGTGGGCGTGCGCGACACGGACTACGCGTCGCTCTTCCCCTCGGGCATGAACGTGGCCATGACGTGGGACGCGTCGCTCATGCTGCAGCGCGGGCAGGCGATGGGCGCGGAGTTCCGCGGGAAGGGCGTGAACGTTGCGCTCGGCCCGATGATGAACCTCGCGCGCAACGCCGCGGCGGGGCGCAACTGGGAGGGCGCGGGCGCGGACCCGTTCCTCGCGGGCGTGCACGCCGCGCAGAACATCGTCGGGATGCAGTCGCAAGGCGTCATCGCCTGTGCCAAACACTTCGCCTTGAACGAGCAGGAGCACTACCGTGGGGGAGGAGGCGGGGAGGCGTACTCGTCGAACCAGGACGACAGGAGCTTCCACGAGATGCAGCTGTGGCCGTTCGCGGAGAGCGTGCGCGCGGGCGTGGGCAGCGTGATGTGCGCGTATAATCGCGTGAACCAGACGTCTGCGTGCGAGAACCGGCATTTGCTGAACACCGTGCTCAAGGAGGAGCTCGACTTCCAGGTGCGCTTTCCCTCTTCTGTTGTGTGGCGGGCGAATGCTGACGTGCTGGGCAGGGCTTCATGCTGTCGGACTGGGCGGCGGTGACCTCGCTCTACGCGTCCGTGATGAACGGCGCGGACATGAACCAGCCGGGCTTCGTCGCGTACGGCGACTCGAACGACCCGAACCCTGCGACCGCGAACAACTCCTACTGGGGCGCGCAGCTCGGGCAGGCGGTCATGAACGGCTCCATTGCGGAGAGCCGCTTCGACGACATGGTGGTGCGCATCATGACCTCGTACTACCAGATGGGCCAGGACAAGAACTACCCCGCCGTCAAGTGAGTCGCGCTGTCTCCCGAGAGAATACTGAGCTGATGGGTTGGGCAGCTTCGACTACAACACGGAGAACACGGTGTACGAGGGCCAGACTGTCAACGAGCACGTGAACGTGCAGGGGAACCACAGCGTGCTCATCCGCGAGATCGGCGCGGCTAGCACCGTGCTGCTCAAGAACCAGAACTCGGGTTAGTTTCTCTCTTGCGCGGGGAAGTGACGCAGTATTGACGACCGCAACTCCAGCGCTCCCCATCGACTTCACCAAGGTCAGGAACCTCGCCATCGTCGGCTCCGACGCGGGCCCGAACGAGGACGGCCCGAACTCGTGCGGGGACCGCGGCTGCGACCAGGGCACGCTCGCCATCGGCTGGGGCTCCGGCACCGCGAACTTCCCGTACCTCATCGACCCGCTCTCCGCGATCCAGGAATACGTGCACGCCAAGAACCCGGACACGGTCATCCAGTCCGTGCTCGCGGACTTCGACTACGCGTCGGTGAACGCGACCGTGAGCCAGGCGGACACGTGCCTCGTGTTCGCGAATGCGGACTCGGGCGAGGGGTACATCACGGTCGACACGAACGCGGGGGATAGGAACAATCTGACGCTGTGGCACGGCGGCGACGAGCTGATTCTGACGACCGCGGCGCAGTGCGCGAACACGATTGTTGTGCTGCACATCGTGGGCCCGGTGCTCGTGGAGGCATGGTACGACCACCCGAACGTGACTGCGATCCTCAACGCGGGCATCCCTGGGCAGGAGACGGGCAACAGCATTCTGGACATCTTGACTGGCGCGGTGAACCCGAGCGCAAGGCTGCCGTTTACGATGGCGAAGCAGCGCAGCGACTATGCGAGTGACATCTTGTACTCGGTCGCGAACAACAGCAACGCGTTCATCCCGCAGATCGACTACACCGAGAAGCTCAGTACGTGCCCTCTATTTCTTTCCCAATTCGTGTACTGATACAGCGCGCAGACCTCGACTACAAGTGGTTCGACGCGAAGAACATCGCCCCGCGCTACGAGTTCGGCTACGGGCTCTCGTACACGACCTTCACCTACTCCGGGCTTTCGCTCAAGGCCGCCTTCTCCTCCGCCGCCGCCGTCAACGCGGCCAAGGCGAGCACCAGCAACCAGCCAGGCGGCGAGAGCGGGCTGTACAGCAACGCTCTCACCGCGACGTTCTCCGTGAAGAACACGGGCGCGCTCGCGGGCAACGAGGTCGCGCAGCTGTACCTCGGCTTCCCCGCCTCCGCCGGCGAGCCGCCGCGCGTGCTGCGCGGGTTCGAGCGCAAGTACATCGAGAAGGGCGCGAGCGCGAAGTTCAGCATCGGGCTGCGCGTGAAGGACATCTCGATCTGGGACGTGATCACGCAGAGCTGGGTGATCCCCACGGGCGAGTTCACGGTGTACGTGGGCAGCTCGTCGCGGCAGCTGAAGCTGACGAAGACGTTCACGCTTTGAGCGGCCCGTGCGTTCGGCGCGCCTGGTCCTGTTGATCCTCCCGTGACGTTCTGTATATTGGGCTTATTACTTAAATGTGTGTCTTGAATAACACGATACCCTATGTTCTTTATTTCTGGTAGATTGAAACTATCGCGTATACTTTTACCGCCTCATATCCAATGAATCCTGTGGATCTGCTGTGAATGGAGCAAGGGCTGCTCAACGGATATTGGAAGACATGGGATGACTCGACAATACAGCGCACAAGGAGAGCAGGGGACGACTCGTACAAGCTGCCATCCCCGAGATTCAAAGCCACTTTGAGGTCGCCGAAATTCCCCTCTATTATTCCATTATGTTAGTGAGTCGTGATGGTGTGCATCATGCAACCGAAGTGCTGAGATAGTAACCAATCATGCAAGCGACGATTGTGCATTATAGTTCAAGAATCAAGATACAAAATCGACTCACGCCCGACGGACGCGTCGCGTCATGATGCATAGTGTTCAACTTCGCGGCATCTTTACTGTCCTACCCTCGTTCTGCTGCCATGAACATTACAAAGCTTCAATTCCACATCTCTGAGCTCGAGCGCCTGAGCTTGCACGCAACGCGGTGCTGCAAGAAATTTGGACTTTGCGAGTGAAACACGGAACGCCCATTCACACTTCACTCAGATCAGACATTTCACAAACCACGAGGCTACACCGAACGCTGGCTCCCGCTCGGATTTATCACTATCTGGTTCAGGATTCGTCATGACCTTCGAATCCCATGGTCTGAGCCCTGCACCCGTTGAAACGTGCCTGTGAGGTCAGGAATCCGAGCCGCGCGTGGACTGCCCTCTACACTTCACGCTGATCACGGATTCCACAACGAGGGTGCGGTGTTGGTTAGGACCTACGATTGATCATATTTCTATATTGCTTTTGAATTCCACCGTACTTCATCTTGTTCCTCAACTTCACCTTCCTTCTTCGCGCTTCCTCCTCTTGCCCTCCTTCACGCTGCCTTTCTATCTTTCATCTCCTTCCCCGTCTTCCTTCAAACCACTCTGCCCCTTCATTTTTCTGAGGGTCATCCATGTCGCAAAGCTTCCTTCTAACAAGTATGTTTCTCGATTTGCATTCTTATAGTAAACTTTCTGATCGAGGCCCTTGATCCAGTCCAAAGCATCGACGGTCTGTCTTGGCCGTCGAGGTTCTATTCCAAATATCGATCGAAACTCAAACCAAATATCTTCGTCGAGGTATATGTCAATCAGAAGCAAGTCGGCCGATCAAAGACGGCTAAGAAAACACTGGAGCCAAGATGGAACAAGACTGTCACCATGTACGTTGTGATGCTTGATGAAACGAAACGCCTCTTTGACACCCCCCGCAGATCGTCTGCGCAAGAATCATCTGAATTGATCATGAGACTAAAACATCAATCCGCTCTCCCCAGTGATCCTTGCTTCGGCACTGTGAAAACGACCATTGGACAATTGCTACGGCTATCCGAAGGGCTTGAAGGTGAGGCGATATGATCTGAGCGTGGAAGGATACTGAGACCTTTGCAGTCGCACAACTCAAGCTTGAACACGGCCCACAAAGCACGATGTATGACGCGAACGGGTTCATATCTGCTGGCATCAAGATTTCAGATCAGGGTCAAGCTCGCGAGAACGTGTTGTCGGACATACAAGACGATCTTGAAAGCCAACACATTACGTCACCTCCTCCAATGCCACTCATTCCTCCAGCAGCTGAAGGCTTGGCGAACACGATATCTGAAAACGAGGTCCTTCTCCAAAGCTTGGGCACCGTTCTGGACAAGATCAAAATGATCGCCGACGTGACAGTCGGGGTGGTAGACACGCTGGCAAAGGTAAAATGACCTTTTTACGACACTTACAAGGAGCCATACACTGACGCAAGCGTCGCTTTCAGGTTCATCCTTATGCTGATACGGCCTGGAAGGTCCTGAGCTCTCTATACAACGTGCGCACTAAACAATTTGGGCGATCACCTCATATTTTGACCCCAAATATCAGGCCTACAAACAACAAAGAGAAACCGATGCTGCCGTCCTGGCGCTTTTCAAGAAGATGGCCGACCTGTACTCCTTCGTGGACGATGTTGAAAGCCTGCCGGAAAAAATTCAGCGGTTAGACGCTGTTCTCGCTCGAGTCCTTGAACAGACCGCAGAGTGTGGGATATTCTTCCGCGAGTATACCAGCCATGGGTTTGCTGGTGAGTGCGCATCTCAGCCATTCGAGCTGGCATACTCAGTATCTGCAAATAGGGCGGTTTGTCAAGCAAGCTTTGTCGAATCGCAGCCAGAAGATATCAGACTTATCATCAACACTGGGCCAACTCCAGGACGAGCTCACGTCTGGGCTGTTGTTGCATACTGCATGTGTATCGAGCAAAACCGCATTTGTATCAAGCCAGATTAAAAAGGGTGTTGGCAGGCTGCGTGCGTGCTCCACTTCGGTCGCATGCAAGCTCGAAGACTAATTGTTTGGATCTGTTCGCCAGTTGAATCCGATATCTTACGTAACCTCAAACCCGCAGATCTGAATGCTGCTAATCGATCATCTTGCCTCCCAGGCACCCAACAAGACCGGCTGAAAGAGATAATCGACTGGCTCATGACTCCATCAGACCAAAACGTGTTGTGGCTGCACGGCGCGGCCGGCTTAGGGAAAAGCACCATAGCAACTACCGTCGCAGACCATTTTGGAGGGCTCCACAGGCAAGGCGCCTTCCTCTTCTTCGACAGGAACTTTCCAATCGAGAGCGCTCCCGAAAGGGTCATGTCAACCTTGGTACTTCAGCTCGCACGACAGAATGCAACTATTCACTCGGCAGTTTCTGCTGCCATTACAGACCGTCCAGGCCTGGTCTCAGACTTGATCGAAACGCAGTTCAAATCATTACTCCTCGACCCACTTTCGAAAGTTGCTGAACAAATCGAGGGACCGACCATCATCATTATAGATGCACTAGACGAATGCGGTGACGCTTCTTCGAGACGAAAACTTCTCCAACTCTTATCCCAAGACTTTAGCAAACTCCCTCCCCAGTTCCGTATCTTGATAACCAGCCGACCAGAACACGACATCAAAGGCGCTCTCGCACCTTGCAGTCATGTTCGTGCCATCGACCTTTCTAAGGCGAGCGATGCAGATATGCGGACGTTCATCCGGCATGAAATGCAACAGATTTACAAGATTAGTCATGAGGCCGAAGCGCTGTCGAGAAGATGGGGAGATGCTGAGATCGAAAAACTAGTGGGCTACGCGGCGGGCCTGTTTATCTGGGCAGCGACAGCCATGAAACTTCTGTTCACAGCTGATTTCCCCGATCGATGGTTGGCTAATTTGCTGCGCCACGACCGTCAAGTCTTCACCCTCGACGAGCTATACAAGACGGCTCTGCTCTCTGCAAGCAAATGGGACTCCGACGAGACGACAGAGGTGTACAACAGAATCCTTGGGCTCATCATCACCAGCCAAGTTCCGTTAACGGATGATACTATCACGACCCTCTTAGAATTCGAAGATGGCGGGGAAATCTGCCAGACTGCTCTCCGACGGCTTGGCTCTGTCATTCAGTGGGGCAAAGGACAGCCAGCTCGCACGCTGCACAAATCGTTTCCCGATTTCCTCACTGATCCCAAGCACAAGCTTGAACCCTGGTTCATCGACGCCCACCAACATCATCACTCCCTTGCAGTTTCCTGCTTGCGCACTATGAATCAACAGCTTCATTTCAACATATGCAGTCTATCAACGTCCCATACCCCAAACGCAGATATCCCAGATCTTGCTGAACGCGTCGAGAAAGCCATTCCGCAAAGTGTATCATACCCGTGTCTCTTCTGGGGATATCACATCCGGCGGTCCCTGTCTGGAGAGTCCCGCCTCCTACCTTTGATCTTGACGTTTTTCGAGGAGAAATTTCTGTATTGGTTGGAAGTTCTCAGCTTGATGGGCGAGATGCGATTCGTGTCACAAACGATGGTGGCCGTAAGGGAATCCATCAAGGTAAGCAAACAATGCGTCCTGTTTGCCGATTCATATAAGCCAAAATTGAAATTTGCGACCAATCAGAACCCTGGCAGCGAAGTGGACGCTTTCGCCCAAGATGGCCTCGCGTTTTCTCGCAGATTTGGACAGGCGATGGCATTCAGCACCCCGCACATATATATTTCCTGCATGCCTTTCGCGCCCCAAGAATCTGTGATCAAGCAACGATACACACCGCTTATGAAGAAGATCTTGGCCATTAAGAGTGGGATGGATGATACATGGCCGGTCCTCCAGCAAGCAATTGAACACCCCAGCGAAGTTTATGCAGTAACATTTTCTCCCGACGGGCTGCGCATTGCGTCGGGCTCGGAAGACGGGCTTGTTCGAGTATGGGATGCAGAGACAGGCGCTCTCATCGCCGCACCATTCGAAGGGCACATTTCCGATATAAACTCGGTAGCCTTCTCTCCGGACGGACGGTGGATCGCATCAGGCTCTTTCGATAACTCTGTTTGCGTATGGAACGCGGAGACGGGTGCTCTCATCGCCGGTCCATGTGCAGAACACACGGAATCGGTCAACTCGGTAGCCTTTTCGCCCGATGGGCAGCGGATCGCATCGGGCTCGAGCGACGGGTCTATTCGCATTTGGAACCCACAGACGGGGACTCTTATTGCTGGGCCATTCAAAGAGCACAACGGCGCAGTGAATTCAGTGGTGTTTTCTCCCGATGGGCGGCGCATCGCATCGGGCTCGGAATACTATACTGTTCGAGTATGTGATGCGGAGACGGGTGCCCTAGTTGCAGGACCATTCGAAGGGCACACTGGGGATGTCCAATCAGTAGGCTTCTCTCTAGATGGGAAGCTCATCGCATCGGGCTCAGAAGACGAGTCTGTTCGAGTATGGGATGCGGAGACAGGGGTGCTCAGCGCTGCACCATTCAAAGGGCACACCAATTCGGTCAATTCGGTTGCCTTCTCACCGGACGGGCAGTGCATTGCGTCGGGCTCAGGAGACCAAACTGTTCGAGTCTGGGATGTGACGTCGGGTGCCCTTGTCGCCGGACCATTCCATGGGCACACCTATTGGATTCGCTCGGTAGCCTTCTCGCCGGACGGGCAGCGCATCGCATCGGGCTCGGAGGACGGATCTGTTCGAATATGGAGAGCGCAGAGTGGTGTTCTCCCCGCTATACCATCTGAAGCGAACACTGGTTCCATTTCTTCAGCAGTCATCTCGCCGGACGGACGACGCATCGCAGCAGCCTCAGGCCGGTCAGTGCGAGTGTGGGATGTCGAAACGGGTGCTCTCATCGCCGGACCATTCGAAGGGTACACTGGTGATATTCGCTCGGTAGCCTTCTCGCCGGACGGGCAGCGCATCGCATCGGGCTCGGAAGACGGGTCTGTTTGTGTATGGGACACACAGACGGGCGCCCTCGTCGCTGGGCCATTCGAAGGGCACACCGGTATGGTCGCCTCGGTAGTCTTCTCGCCGGACGGGTGGCGCATTGCGTCGGGCTCGTACGACTTGTCTATTCGAGTGTGGGACGCAGAGACAGGTGCCCTCGTCGCCGAACCGTTCAAAGGGCACACCCGTATGATCACATCAGTGGCCTTCTCGCCAGATGGGCGGCGCATCGCATCCGGCTCGGACGACCGGTCTGTTCGGCTGTGGGACGCACAGACGGGAGCTCTCATCGTTGGGCCATTCGAAGGGCACACCTCCAGTGTCACCTCAGTGGTCTTCTCACCGGACGGGCAGCGTATCGCATCGGGCTCCTGGGACGCGTCTGTTCGAGTTTGGAATGTGGAGACAGGTGTTCTTGTCGTAGGACCACTCGAAGGGCACAGAGACTGGGTCATCTCGGTGTCCTTCTCGCCGAACGGGCAGTACATTGCATCAGGCTCGAGGGACCGGTCTGTTCGGGTATGGGACGCACAGACGGGCGCTCTCGTCGCTGGGCCTTTTGAAGAGCACACCGACTCTGTGGATTCTGTGGCTTTCTCATCAGATGGACACCGCCTGCTGTCTGCAAGCAAATCCACCATCCGCGTCGATAATTTCATTCAGATGACGGCCCCGCCGAAGCCAGAAGGCATACCATCCGGCCCCGCAGACCCTGCCTTCCCTCACGGTGACGCAGATGATGGGTTCGCAAGCGACTCGCGCCTTGAGCACGGGTGGATGCGCAACCGCAAAGGTGGATTGCTGTTCTGGGTCCCGCCCGAACATCGACAAGGCCTATTTTGGCCCCATACAACAACAGTCATCTCCAAACTACCAACTCATCTGGACCTACAGAACTTTGCTCATGGAGAGGGTTGGGCTCAGTGCTACGAGGGGTGTTGATGCTTTCGCCCGGGTGGAATGTGTATCTCATTGCGCAGAAAGTGATTATATTGGTGCCAAGATATCGTGTTGGTTGTGTACATGTATTTATCGCGGATCTGTAGTAGCACGAATTGGGCTGAAACTGATAGGGAAATTGCTGCTGCAAGTCAGTTTCAGAGATATGCGTACAAGTCTGACCCCGCTCACCTTTCCGCGTCTGAGCCCCATGGTGATAGTGGCATTGCTCTAGTAGCGCACGAAATGGGTGCATAAGAATGAGGGATAGGAGCGCACCGCGTGCGGAGGCAGAGCTCCGTATCTGTGCCAACTGTAAGCGTGGATAGCCGTTCATGGGATGACAGACATACCCCATGAATGGCGAGTGTGCTGGCAGCGAGAGCCGTGCCTGCAAGACAAGGTTATGGCTCACTGCGTCTCAGGGAATACCATACGGCATGGGCTGAGTGGATGACGCGAGGCAGTCTGGTGTCCCGAGAATGGGCGAGCAGATTCACGGTGAACAGTGTGGGGGCGATCTTGGCGACTCTTGCTAGTAGGCCTTGTAAGCAACTTGTAATAGCAGCGAAAGCACCCCCCAGCGGTAAAGATCGGAGTAGGCAAAGTCCATGACACCGAGGCCGCGGCGTGATGTCATCGATGCGCTCAAGAGGTCGTTCAAGACGACGTGAAGGTATTCATCGAAAAGTGCAGGAAGGACGTCTGGCGGAACCTTTATGTTTGTACGGCACGCCCGGCCCGGCTGATTCCGCCGGACTCGGATTTCCAGATCCGCGTCTTTCACTGCGCCTCGTCAGTCACTTGTCAAGTACGCGCTGGTCTACACGTCCGCTACTCTCTCGTACCGTTCTACCGCGCCTTACATCATATGGACCACGTTATTCTCCTCCGCCCGCCGCTAGCCTGGGGCTTGACACGCTCGTTGTGACGTGGATCCCCAAGACCCAGAGTGCTGCAGGAGGAGGCAGGTGGCGACATCATCTCCACAATCACGCCAATCTTGAACGTAAAGCGTTGAACGCCTGATGCAAAATCTGCAAAAGTGAGCCCCACCCCCCTGTCAGCGGTTCGTTTTGACCACTAGCCGCTGGTATCGCCATTGTGCGTCGCATAC
This sequence comes from Athelia sp. TMB, assembly GCA_014898675.1. NCBI lineage: Eukaryota > Fungi > Basidiomycota > Agaricomycetes > Atheliales > Atheliaceae > Athelia > Athelia sp. TMB. The sequence continues at coordinate 23,128 of JACXVL010000669.1, forward strand.
CACATCCCCCTTCTGTCCCACTGGTCACCCGCTTCTCTCTAACGGCGAAAACACCCCTCTACACCTTCCCGATTGTTGATGCAACGACCACTCCCGTTGAAAGGACGCATCGCGCGGCTGAATTATAGCCCATAAGTCGTGAGTATGTGAAGGATCCTGCCATGACGCCTACCACGCCCGGTAGAGTGATAACATACCGCTTACACGCCCTGCGACATTTATTTACTAGGCACGATGTATTACTATCCCAATAAAATCCCAATTTTATGCCACCTCGTTATGCTTTTGATGTCCGCTTCATCTGCCGATGATTCACAATTTTGTTTGAACGCGTTCACATGATGTGTAACTGAACATTCAATCGCGTAGGTGGCGCACATGAGGGCGAGTGATAGCAGAGAAGCTGCGATTAATCTCACAAAATATCTGCTGCATCATGCAGAACGGAACCTGCTAGGAGGACGGAGCGTCATTGAGCAAAGAGAGGCGAACGCAGCGATTTGCCGTCGGTCCGGGTGCTCCGACGCGAAAATGACACCATTTCGAGCGGCGTAGTGGACAAAACGGGGAATCTGTCAGCAACAACACCCGTGCGCCTCGTGATCCGCCGCACCACGAGCTTGACCACGACCAGCACGGCGAACAAGCCAACACAATCTCTCATGATCTAGGACGGGATCGGCACCCGCATTCGCTCAGACTCATCAGCGCGCGTCAGCGACGCTGGTCATCGCGTCATCGGTCTCGCGCGACCACACCCACCTCAACATGCCGAGAGAGTCCTCCAGCAAGCCCCCGCGCTCCAGCCACCAGCGCGAGCATGTCCGAGGCCGCGTTTGTCTCCACCTCTGCCTCCGTCTGCCTCATCGATCGTGATCCCCGTGTCCGGGTTCGACTCTGCGGCCACGGCTCTTGCACGCACCGACACACCCGCACCTACTACCTAGTACGTCCCTTCCCCTGCCCTCCTCCGCCCTCGCCCATCTCTATTTCGTGTAGCCCGTGAATGTAACGGCGCCTGTTCCACAGCCTCGTTCACGGTCCAAGTCCAAGCCCTTCGTCGCGCGAACCACGATCGCTCGTCCACCGCTGCATACCGACGGGCGCGGCGTCAGCAGCTCTGGCTCTGTCCCGCACCTGCATCTCTCTGGGAGCTGTCTCGAGGTGTGTTTCCCCCTTTCCCTTCCCTATTCGTAATGTGTCGCTGATAGTGACATAGGCCTCCCCCGTTGGCGTGCACGATGTCAATCAGATCCCCCTCTTCCCCGAGTGTGAACGTCGCCATGACTTGGGACTCGGGTTGATACTAGCGCACGGATAGGCGATGGGCGCAGAACTCCGCGACGGGCATCAACCTCACGCGCAACACCAGCGCTGGTCGCACCGACAGAGCAAGGGCATACGCGGTGCAGAACATTGGCGGAAGGATGTCACTGCAGGCGCAAAGCACTTCGCGCTGCAGGAGTAGGAGCACTGCCATGCCGTGGCGGGGCGGGGCGTATCCCTCCAACCGAGCGTTCACGAGATTCAGCTGTACCGTTCGCGGAGAGCGTGCGCGCGGGCGTAGGGAGTGGGATGTGCGCGACCAGATGTCCGCGTGCGAGTATAGCACCTGCGCTCCAGGAGGCGTGCGACTTCTAGGTGCGTTTCTATCGCTGTAGTCGGATAGCGGGAATGCTGACTTGTGGCGCAGGGCTTCACACGACCTCGCTCTGCGCGTCCATCGTGGACGGCGCAGATACGAATATGAATCAATGGGCTCCGTCGTGAGCCGCAACGCTGTCGAGTTGACATCGCGGACGCGAACGACAGCTACTTGGGTGCAGAGCTCGGGCAGGTGGTGATAAGCGGCAGCATCGCGAGTAGTGCTTTGGCGGCGCGGCGGCGCGGATCGTGATTGTGTGCTACCAGATAGGCGGGACTGGAACAGCCCACCCATTGAGCGGCCCCCCCGCTTTGAAGGCGGGCTGGGCGCTCATGCAGGTTGCACATCTGCGACCACAACACGGAGAACACGAGCTACGGGGCGCAGTGATGCGCAAGCATGTGAGCACGATGCTGCTCGAGCACCATAACTCGGGTGAGTGCTCTCCGCGCTGCGAGGGGTGGTGCGGTACTGAGCACTGCATTCCGACAGTTTCCCTGTCGATTTCATCGAGATCAGGAACGTCGCCATCGCCGGATCTGATGCGCCCAAACGGGGGCAGCAGCAACTTGCGCTTGTGCCGCGGCTGAGACCAGGGCTCTGGCACTGCGGACTGGTCTCACCTCATTCGCGTTCATCTGCAAGCGCAATGAGCGGCCCGCCGCGGACGACATACGCGACGCTGGATGTCGATGGCGGCGAAGCTTATTCTAAGTGCTCGGTGAGCCATTCTTGTGTACCAGAATCTATTCTACATCAGCACTGACGATTAGATAGGGTGCAGATGCTGAGCTATCAGAATTTACGGCCACGCCCACGCCCGGAGCCGTTCACAGCCTCTATCTGAGACGCGGCTTTCGAGAGACGAACGCTCGCGAAGAAGCTCGCGCTAGGCACTGGCTACTACCCAAGGTTCTTCGAGCATCGTTTCGAGATCACGAGTCCCTGGATCCGCCAGACCATAGATAAATGAGCTATTCAGTTCCATTAGTGCGTCCATCCTACTATCTTGCGCGAGCCTTTTCCTGATGGCGTTGTAGCTATGCGCTTCGGGCGCAAGCAGGAAGCCGAGATCAGCTTCTTTTCTGATCAAGCCACCATTGCGAAGATAACAGGCGTGAACATTCGATACGTCTCGCCACCATGTCCCCCGGAAAGTCATGCGCCGTTCCAATGCTCTTCTTGGGTGGCCGGCCAATTCAGCCCCGCCCACATAATGCGCTATCCCGCAGGTTGACTCCACTTTCGATTTCAGGCAGTGTGGCCCGCTGCAGTTCGGCGCAGGCGCTCGCACGCGGCCTTCACCTCGGGCCTCGCGCTCAGATGCCTGCACCTCCGTCGCCACGCCAATGCCAGGACGAGCGCAAACGGGCAGCGAGATGAGGCGAAGCAGTCTAGTCACTTATGAGAGATTTAGGAAGACAAAACTCACTGGCATTTCAAGACGTCAAGTAGAACAGTACTTCAGTAGGAAACAGGAAGGAGAGCAGAGCCATCGCTGATGCCAAAAGGCCTAGAATGTGATGCGGTGCTCAAGTGAAGCTCTGAATGGCATATCGTAGTTGATAGTTGTGTAGTTCATTGTCCGCAAGATAATAATTGGCCCGGACATCAACGTTGCATCATGATTCACAATATTCAAAGTAGACTTGGCCCCCGAACTTGGACGAGTGTTCGGCACCTTTAGGTTTCATCCCCCCCCGACGCCATGCTCCCCGACTTAGAGTGCAGCCACGAGTGAGACGGACCAATCCAATCGAGTTACGGTTCCGTCTTTTCGTTCCAGCGTGTCATGCTGATTTTGCAATGCCGGAATTCTGAGCGCTGCACCTGCGCATGGGATGACAGGGACCTGGGCTGCCCTGGTTGACTATCCCTTTCACACTTCACTCGATCACACACAGCAAGGCCACAACGTTGGTTATAAACTGATTGGGCCTTGTTCTCGTCTCTTCTTTTGCCCCTACCCCCCTTCCTCTTGCGTCTCCTTTCGGGCGTTCTTCTCCCGTCCCTGGCTTCTGCCTTCTGAGCATCAGTCATGTCGCAGAGCTTTTTGCTTACAAGTGCGTAAATCAATTTTCGCGCTCCCGACAATGTCTCTGACAATAACCCAGTTCACAGCGTCGAGGATTTGTCCTGGTCATCGAGCTTGTATTCCAAATATCGATCGAGGCTCAGACCGCACTTGTTCGTGGAGATCTACGTCGGCCAGACACGGATCGATCGATCTAAGACTGTAAAGAAGAGTCTTGAGCCGAAATGGGATAAGATTTTTACTATGTAGGTCGGGATGTGTTATGCCACGCAACACCACATTGAATCCTCACCCACCTAGACCATCACAGCAAGAATCTTCAGACCTCGTGATCATGCTGAAGCACGAATCCTCCTTTCCTAATGACCCATGCATTGGCACTGTGAAAACAACGATAGGAGAACTGCTACGTCAGTCCGAAGGGCTCGAAGGTAAGTTGATGTTACTTCGGCGTATATGGCTACTGAGATCCCTGCAGTCGCACATCTCAAGCTTGAACGCGAGCCACAGAAGAAGAGGTATCATGCAAATGGGATCATCACTGCTAGCATTAAAATCGCCGGCGATGCTCAGGCGCGCGAGAACGTACTGCTCAATGCGCAAAGAGATCTCCAAGGCTTAGGCACCGAGTCACCTGCTTTAATTCCATCCATTCCTTCAGCAGTCGAGGACTTCGCGAATACCATAACTGAAAGCGATGATGTCTTGAAAAGCCTGGGCGCCATTCTGGAAAAAATCAAGTGTATCGCCGACGCTACAGTCGGCGTGGTGGACACACTGGCAAAGGTAAGACGCGCTGCATATGAGCCAAAGAACCATGAACTGATACTTCGCTCTCAGGTTCACCCTTATGCCGACACTGCATGGACGGTCTTGAGCTCGTTGTACAAGGTTCGTGCCAGAGAATCTCGGAGACGTTCATAAGCATTGACATTCTAGAGCAGGCTTACCAGCACCAGAAAGAAACCGACGCTGCCGTTCTAGGTCTTTTCAAGAAAATGATTGATTTATATTCCTTTGTGGGCGACGTCGAAAGCCTACAGGAAA